>MU761507.1:270919-305990 GCA_026770625.1 Nicotiana glauca | reverse complement strand
TTTCAAAATCTTCTTCTTTTCTCCAAAAGTGTCCTAATGCACTATAATCATTAGGTGGCGACTCTCCAAATCCATTACCCAATTCCCCAAAAAGGGAATAGAAGAGTTTATTTCATCCATAATATCGAAACCCGCTTTCCGCTTTAGAAAAACGGGGGCGTCGACAGATACAGACAGTCAAAAAGCAACAAAGTCAACCCCATTGGTCTCCACTATCCCCATATTCCGTAGAACCTCATGACAACTGTCCAAATAATCTTGGGGATCCTCAGATGATATACCACCAAAAGTAGTAGTGAACAACTTGGTGAACCTATCCAACCTCCACAAAGCATCGGCAGACATAGCTGCTCCCTTACCGGTCTGAGCTACCATACCCGACTGAACTGATCCAACTGGCTGAGCTGCCGGAGTTTGAAACGGGGGAGCCATCTGCTCCGTAGTGCGAGTAGCGGGAGTTTGGGCTCCTTCTCCAGCCTGAAGGACGGCTGGTGCTTCAGGAAACAAGCTTGACTGGGTGACACTCTCCATAAGGCCCACTAGACGGACCAGAGCATCCTAGAGTACCGGGGTGGCGATGAACCCCTCTGGGACCTGAGCTGGTCCTGCTGGAACCTCATCGTCAAACTCAACCTGAGGCTCCGCTGCTGGTGTTGTTGCTCTGGGCTGAGCTATGCTCTGCCTCTGCCCCTAGCACGGCCTCGGTCTTGCCCCCTTCCCCTCGTAGATGTTACTGCTGGGGGCTCGGGCTGCTGATCAACGGATGAAGAAGCGTGTGTTCTCGCCATCTGCGAAAGAACAGAGTAGAAGTTCAATTAGCTTTAGAAACCAAATCGCAAGACAAAGAAGAACTGAAGTGAAACTGTTCCTAACTCGGTAGCCTCTGGAGGATAAATACAGACGTCTCCATACGAATCCCTCAGACTCTACTAAGCTTGTCCGTGAATTATGAGACCTAAGCAACCTAGAGCTCTTATACCAACTTGTCATGTCCCAGATTTCCTACCCTCGGGAGTCGTGATGGTACCTACTCATGAAATCTAGGCAAGCCGAGTATTATAGATTCATTAACCTCTTTGCTTAGCCTTTTTAATAGTTCAAAATAATAGGTGATCAACAGAGAAACAATTATAGTAAACAGAAATGCGGAAGACGACAAATAATAGTTTAGCCATATACTAGTGCAGAATCCAACATACAACTCTACCCATATTTGGTATCATAATGTCACGGACTATCTACGAATACTACAAACAGTGGTCTGAAAGATGAATACAAAACTGTCTCTGAATTACACAAAAGAAACAAAATGGAAAGATAGAAGAAGACGCCAAGGCCTACGGACGCCTACAGGACTACCTCGGGTCTCCGCCACTAGACTAAAGGCAGCAACCTCACTCTGGTCCAAAAGCTGCAGCACCGGGATCTGCACATAGTGTAGAGTGTAGTATCAAAACAACCGACCCCATATGCTGGTAAGTGCCTAGCCTAACCTCGGCGAAGTAGTGACGAGGCTAGGACAAGACTACCAAATAAACTTGTGCAGTTATATCATATACAACAAGTAGTACTGAGAGAAACTAGCAGTTAAACATGGGATAGGGAAACATGCTGCGGGGAATATCATGTACAAACAAAAAAAATCTCGGTAAAGAAGAGAAAGGAACACGAAAATTCAACAGTAAGCAAGAATAAGGAAATCAAAGACAAGTGCACGACATCACCCTTCGTTCTTTTACCTCACATAATCATGACACAGAATTATCCTTCGTGCATTAGCACTCATATCATGGCACAACATTGTACATCGTGCGGCACGACATCACCCTTCATGCTTTTAACTTAAAATATTGGCACGACATCACCCTTAGTGCATTAACACTCTCAAAATCATGCACGACATCACCCTTCGTGCTTTTACACTCTTCCTCACCCAAGCAACAATCACAAAGCAATTTGGGAAAGGGAATCAATAACATCACAATAAAAATTTCGGCAAGGGAACTGTCACGACCCATTTTCCATAATAGGTCATGATAGCGCCTGACAACATTGCCAGGCCAGCCAATGCAGAAATGTGACTCAATTCTCATTTTTCTTTAACCAAAGACAATTATAATAAGTTTTCAAAATATAGGTAAGAACAGTAAAGATTATAATGTGTCAAAATGACAATACCACCCAAAATAAATGTCCACTGATGTGTGTGCCAGAACACGGTGTCACAAGCTATAGGCGACTAGTAGAATATACACAAAAGAATAATTCACTATCCTACTGTCTGAATCAGGATAGATAGAAACAAATTACAGAGAAAGACTTCTTCGACTGCGGATCGGCATGAAAAAGAAGCAGCTCACCGTAGAAGTCCCAGATGTGCTCACTGGTACGCACCAGAATGATGTCCAGATCCACCTGCCTCAAACCCTGTACATTTAAGTACAGAAGCATAGCATGAGTATATAAATAACATGTACCCAGTAAGTATCCTGTCTAATCTCGAAGAAGTAGGGAAGAGAAGTCGACTCGATACTTACTAAGGTCAAATATTATGTATATAAGTATAATGTGTTCAAATCATGGAAATTTCAAGTATCAACAGTTTATGGCAAGTGTCATAAGTCAAGTACTTCACTGCATTAGGTTTATAATTTATCATTTTGGGACAATAGCAACACAAACAAGTATAAGCTTCCCTACAATTAAACATGCGCACATAGTATCGAGGCGACGACCCGAACCAACAGAAAGAAACTGTGCACTTGCCGAGGGTTGACGATGCGCCTATAGATGCATTTATTCATTCATTAATCCTATGGGGACAATTCCCTCTTACAAGGTTAGAAAGGAGACTCACCTCGCTCCGAAGCGCACTTCCAATATCAAAACAAGCCCAAACCCTCGATTCGTAGCCGAACAAGCACAAACTAATTAAAATAAAGCAAGAACTAGTCAATAAAGGCTTAAAAGGTTGAATTCTAACTATTTAAGTGATTTTCCAACCTTTCCCACAAGTTTCCTAAATTCTGACCCCGGGCCCACGTGCCCGGATTCCGAGATTTTTCGAAGGAAGTTGTTCTCTATCACCTAAGGATCACAAATATATGATTTCTAGTTCATTACATAACAATTTCCATGCTTAATTCTTAGTTTTGCTAAAAGCCTAGGTCTAGATTAACCTTTGATTTTTTCTAAATTTTAGTGTTTAATATACCTAATGTTCATGTATTTAAGCTAAGGATGAAGGGAAATTACTTACCTTACCAAGATATGTGGAAACCCTCTCTTGGAAGCACCCAAATTGCCTAAGTGTGGAATGAGAAATGATAAAAATGGCTTTGGGTTCGAATTAAATGAACCCTTCTGCCCAGCTGCTTCCGCTTCTGCGGGGTCCGCTTCTGTGGAAATGGGATGCTTTTGCGGAAACGACCAAAGAAGCCTGGACCGCTTCTTAGTCAGGCTCCCGCTTCTACGAGTCCGCTTCTGCTGATGCCCAACCGCTTCTACGAGTCCGCTTCTGCGGACTCCCAACCGCTTCTGCGATACTGGGCCTGGGGAAGTTGAACCGCTTAAGCGCGACCACTTCTGCGGTTTCCCTTGGTCTTGGCCCCTTCCTCTTTTGTGATGAGAAGGCCGCATCTGTGGTACCGCTTCTACGGTCCAAGAACCGCAGATGCAGTTATGACAGAAGCAGCAAAAGCTGCAGCCGTTCCTCAATTTCAAACTTCACTCGAACCTCTCTCGTTTGACGCTCGGGGCTCCCGAACCCCGTTCGAACATACCGACAAGTCCAAAATCACGAGGCAGAACTACTCGAACCCTCAAAACACTCAAAACAATGCTAAATCGAGGAATCAAACCCCAAAATCGAATGAACCAAATCATTGAACTTCAACTTCTAAGTTTTCTTCCAACGGGTCAAAACTCCCTTAAACTACTCAGATTGATACCAAATTTCATGGGTAGGTCTTAACTGATATTCCGGACCTCTACCAAGTTTTGAAATCAAAATCCGAGCCCGATACCTAGGAAAATAATGATTTCTTAGTTTATTTAAATCTTTAAAACTTCAATTTAACAATTTCACAGAAAAATTCATTACTCGGGCTAGGGACCTCGGAATTCGATTCCGGGCATACGCCCAGGTCCCATATTTTCCCACGGACCCTCTGGGATCATCAAATCATGAATCCGGGTCCGTTTACTAAGAAAGTTGACCGAAGTTAAACTTGGCCTTTTTTTATATAGAGAAACTAAAAGAAGCAAATGGACATATTCTTACTCAAAACTCTTCCAACTTTCGAAACACCCATCCCCGCGAGTCATAATTTAGTTAAAGCAAGTGCAGGAAGTTTTATTTAAGGGAACGGGGTTCTAAAACACAAAATGACCAGTCGGGTCGTTACATTCTCCACCTATTAAACAAACGTTCGTCCTCAAACGGACATAGAAAAGTACCTGGATTGCTGAATAATTGGGGATATCTGCTCCGCATGTCCTCCTCGGACTCCCAGGTGGCCTCCTCAACCGGTTGGCCCCTCCACTGGACCCTTACCGCGAAAATCCTCTTGGACCTCAACCGGCTATCCTGTCTATCAATAATGGCGATTGGCTCCTCCTCGTAGCCCAAGCTCTCATCTAACTGAATGGTACTGAAGTCCAACACATGTGATAGGTCGGAATGATACTTCCGAAGCATTGATACATGGAAAAGTGGATGAATTCCCGATAAAATGGGAGGTAAAGCAAGCTCATAGACAACCTCTCCAACTCGCCTCAACACCTCAAAGGGACCAATAAACCTTGGGCTTAGCTTGCCCTTATTTCCAAAACTCATAATGCCCTTCATTGGCGAGATTTTCAATAGAACCTTCTCGCCAATCATGAATGATACATCACGCGCCCTCTGATCCGCGTAACTCTTCTGCCTAGACTGAGCTGTGCGGAGCCTCTCGTGAATCAACTTTACCTTATCCAAGGCATCCTGAACCAAATCTGTACCAAGTATTACCAGGCTCAAACCACCCGATAGGAGAACGACAACGCCGACCATACAATGCCTCATACGGGGCCATCTCTATGCTGGACTGATAGCTGTTATTATATGCAAACTCTGCCAAGGGTAAGACTTGATCCCACTGCCCTCCAAAGTCAATCACACATGTTCTATGCATTTCTTCTAAAATCTGAACTGTCCGCTCCGACAGCCCATCGGTCTGAGGATGGAATGCCATGCTAAGCTCTACACGGGTCCCCAACTCACTCTGAACAGCTCTCCGGAAATGGGAAGTGAACTGAGGGCCTCTGTCTGATATGATGGAAACCGGCGCACCGTGCAACCTAACTATCTCCCGAATGTAAATCTGAGCATATCTCTCCGCTGAATAAGTAGTCGCCACTGGAATGAAGTGGGCCGACTTGGTCAACCTATCCACAATAACCCACACTAAATCAACCTTCCGCAAACTCCACGACAACCCACTCATGAAATCCATGGTGATGCGCTCCCACTTCCATTCCGGAATGGGCATCCGCTGAAGTAGGCCACCTGGCCTCTGGTGCCTATATTTGACCTGCTGGCAATTCAAACATTTAGCTACATACTCCACGATGTCCTTCTTCATCCTCCGCCACCAGTAATGCTGCCTCTAGTCATGATACATCTTTGTGGCACCCGGATGAATGGAGTACCTAAAACTGTGGGCCTCTTTTAGAATCCTCTCTATCAAGCCATCAATATTAGGAACACATACACGGCCCTGAAGCCGTAACACACCATCCTCGCCAATAAAAATCTCCTTGGCACCTCCCTTAAGTACCGTCTCTTTGAGAACCACCAAATGTGGATCATCGAATTGTCGGACCTTAATATGCCCCAACAACGAAGACTGAGCAACCACACACGCTAGGACTCGGCTGGGATCCAAAATGTCCAATCTTACAAGTCTGTTAGCTAAAGACTGGATGTACAAAGCTAATGCTCTTATCTCAGCAGGAATGAATGCCAAGCTACCCATACTCTCCGCCCTTCTGCTGAAGGCATCCGGGACCACATTCGCCTTACCTGGATGATAAAGAATGGTAATGTCATTATCCTTTAGTAACTCAAGCCACCTGCACTGCCTCAAGTTGAGATCCCTCTGCTTGAACAAATGCTGCAAGTTGCGATGGGCGGTGTAAACCTTACATGACACCCCATACAAATAATGTCTCCATATCTTGAGAGCATGAATAATCGCCGCCAACTCTAGGTCGTGCACAGGGTAATTCTTCTCGTGGACCTTCAGCTGGCATGAAGCATATGCAATAACTCGCCCCTCCTGCATGAATACACATCCCAAGCCAACGCGAGAAGCGTCGCAATATACCATATACATCCCTGAACCGATAGGCAATACAAGAACTGGTACTGTAGTCAAAGTCGTCTTGAGCTTCTGGAAGCTCTCCTCATAATCATCGAACCAACAGAATGGGGCACCCTTTTGGGTCAATCTGGTCAGAGGTGATGCAATAGATGAAAAGCCCTGCACAAATCGCCGGTAGTAACCAACCAACCCCAAGAAACTCCTAATCTCAGTCACTGAAGTAGGACGTGGCCAACTCTGAACTGCCTCAATCTTTTTGGGATCCACTTTAATCCCCTCCCCTAACACTACATGCCCCAAGAATGCCATTGACTCCAGCCAAAACTCGCACTTGGAGAACTTAGCATAAAACTGCTATTCTCGCAAGGTCTGAAGCACTACTCTCAAATGCTGTTCGTGCTCTCCCAGGCTACGTGAGTATATCAAGATGTCGTCAATGAAGCAAATGAATCAATATAAGGCCTGAAAACCCTATTCATCAAGTCCATAATGCCACTGGAGCATTAGTCAAGCCAAATGACATCACCAGAAACTCACAGTGGCCATATCTAGTCCCGAATGCGGTCTTCGGAACATCTGAATCCTGAATCTTCAGATGATGATACCCTGACCTCAAGTCAATATTAGAGAACACCCTAGCACCCTGCAGTTGGTCAAACTAATCATCAATACGGGGCAATGGATACTTGTTTCTGATGGTGACTTTGTTCAACTGGCGGTAATCAATGCACATCCGCATAGTCCCATCCTTCTTCTTCACAAATAGCACTGGTGCACCCCAAGGCGATACACTGGGCCTAACAAGCCCTTTTGCTAACAACTCCTCCAACTGTTCCTTCAGCTCCTTCAGCTCCTTAGGAGCCATACGGTACGGCGAGATAGATATCAGCTGAGTGTTTGGAGCCAAATCAATATAGAAATCAATATCACGATCTGGAGGCATGCCAGGAAGATCAGAAGGAAAAACATCGGAAAAATCTTGGACTACTGACACTGAATCAATCGTCGGAGACTCTGCGGTGGTGTCTTGCACATAAGCTAAATAAGCCAAACACCCTTTCTCAACCATGCGCTGAGCCTTCAGGAAAGAAATAACCCTGCTGGGCCTATCAACTGTTGAACCATTCCACTCCAATCTCAGTAATCCTGGCATCGCTAGTGAAACAATCTTGGCATGGTAATCTAGAACGTCATGATATGGAGATAACCAATCCATGCCCAGGATAACCTCAAAATCGATCATATCGAGTAACAGAAGATCTTCTCTAGTCCTGAAACCATAGAAAGTAACCACACAAGACCGATAGATCCGGTCTACAACCACAGAATCACCCATGGGAGTGGACACATGAACGAAAACATCCAAAGGCTCAGGAGAAGTGACTAGGAATCGAGCAAACAGAGATGACACATATGAATAAGTAGACCCTGGATCAAATAATACTGAAGCACCCCTACCGTTGACGGAAATAATACCTGTGATGATGGCATCTGAGGCCAATGCATCTAGCCTGGCTGGAAGAGCATAGAATCTAGCTGGAGCGCCAGCTGGCTGGCCTCCACCCGTCTGAGCAATAGTGGACTGACCTCTACCCGTCTGACCTCCACCTATGGGACGGCCTCTGCCAGTCTGTCCTCCACCTCTAGGTGGCTGGGCTGCTGGTGCTGGAGTCATGGGCTGCTGCACCTGCTGCACTGCCTTGCCCCTAAGCCTGGGCAGGATCTCCTCATGTGACTGGGGTCTCCGTACTCAAAACAACATGGTGCGGCGACCTGCTGCCCTGATGATGTCCCTGATGACTCGTAGATCCCGTGGGAGGAGCCTGGATAGCTGGTGGACGATATGAACTCTCCGTCATAGCACTGAAGTAGGAACCAAAAGAACCATGAGGACCTGAATACCCACTGGAGGAACCGTGAATAGCTGGCGAGCGGTAGGAACTCTCTGGCATGGCACTAAAATAGGGCTGTGCTAGAGCACCCTGGGCGGGAGGTGGTGGTGCTGAAGATGGGGGCCTACTGGGCTGACCCCTCCCATACTGACCTCTGCCCCTAGATGGGGCACCTCTGAACTCTCTAAAGAATCTGGCTCTCTTGTCCTGCTGTATCTGCTTTCTACCCCTCTGGCAATACCCCTCAATCCGGTGAGCAATCTCGACCACAAGCTGATACTCTATACCCATCTCCACCTTTCGGGCCATACCCGATCGAATACTGGGCTGCAACCCGGCAACAAACCTCTGCACTCTCTCTGCATCTGTAGGGAGTATCATAAGTGCATGGCGGGATAACTCAGAAAATCTTGCCTCATAGTCGGTCACAGACATCTGACCCTGCTCAAGGTGCTCAAACTGATACCGCAGCTCTTCCCTCTCAGAGGGCGGAATATACCTATCCAAGAACAATTGTACGAATTGACCCCAAGTTATGGGAGAAGAATCGGTGGGCCTACCAAGAACATAGAACTGCCACCATCTATGGGCCCTGCCCTCAAGCTGAAAGGTAGTGAAGTCGACTCTATGCGACTCCAATATCCTCATGGCGTGCATTTTTTCCCTGCACCTGTCGATGAAGTCCTGAGCATCCTCATGACGCTCACCCTCGAAGACTGGAGGGTGAAGTCTAGTCCATCTGTCTAGTAACTTCTGCGAATTGCAATCCACAGCTGGCCTGGGCTGGCGCGCCACTGCAACAACTGGCTGAACCCCATCTGCGGGTAGTGTACCCAGAGTCTGATATACTACAGCTGCATATCCTAGAGCCTGGGCAGTAGGGGTCTGGGCTCCCTCTCCTGCCTGTGAAGCAGCTGGGTTCGCTGGGAATAAACCAGTGTGAGTCATAGTGTCCATGAACCGAAACATGTGGCCCATGACCTCCTGAAATCCCGGTTATGTCATGAAATCCACCGGAGTAGACACAGCTGCGGGCACCTCGCCCTGCTCCTCAATAATGGGATCTCTCATAGGATCTGCTGATGGTGCAACTGGAATAACTCTGGGACGCCCTCGTCCCCTACCGCGGGTGTGTAGCCTCCCCCGGCCTCTACCTCGGCCTCTGGCAACGGTGGGAGCAGCTCCTCCCTGGTCCGAAACGTCGGCGGTACGGGTCCTCACCAGCTGTGAGAGAATAGAAGAGGAAAATTTAGTACACTAACAACTGCACTCTGGAAATGAATAAAGAGTAGTCTTTCCTAATACCCTATAGCCTCTCGAAGATAAATACAGACGTCTCCATACCGATCTATAAGACTCTATTAGGTTTGCCCATAACTTGTGAGACCTACATGAACCTAGTGCTCTGATACCATGTTGTCACGACCCATTTTCCATAATAGGTCATGATGGCGCCCGACACCATTGCCAGGCCAGCCAATGTGGAAATGTGACTTAATTTTCATTTTTCTTTAACCAAAGACAATTATAATAAGTTTTTGAAATAAAGATAAGACCAGTAAAGATCATAATGTGTCAAAATGACAATACCACCCAAAATAAATATCTACTACTGTGTGTGCCAGAACCCGATGTCACAAGCTACGGGCGACTAGTAGAATATACACAAAAGAATAATACACTATCCTACTTTCTGAATCAGGATAGGCAGAAACAAAATACAGAGAAAGACTTCTTCGGCTGCGGATCGGCATGAAGGAGAAGCAACTCACCGTAGAAGTCCCAGATGTGCTCACTGGTACGCACCAGAATGATGTCCAGATCCACCTGCCTCAAACCCTGTACATTTAAGTACAGAAGCATAGCATGAGTACATAAATAACATGTACCCAGTAAGTATCCCGTCTAATCTCGAAGAAGTAGAGACGAGAAGTCGACTCGATACTTACTAAGGTCAAATATTATATATATAAGTATAATGTGTTCAAATCATGGAAATTACAAGTATCAACAGTTTATGGCAAGTGGCATAATTCAAGTACTTCACTGCATTAGGTTTATAATTTATCATTTTGGGACAATAGCAACACAAGCAAGTATAAGCTTCCCTATAATTAAACATGTGCACATAGTACTGAGGCGATGACCCGAACCAATAGAAAGAAAATGTGCACTTGCCGAGCGTCGATGGCGCGCCTATAGATGCATCTATTCATTCATTAATCCTATGGGGACAATTCCCTCTTACAAGGTTATAAAGGAGACTCACCTCGCTCCGAAGCGCACTTCCAATATCAAGAACAAGCCCAAACCCTCGATTCATAGCCGAACAAGCACAAACTAATTAAAATAAAGCAAGAACTAGTCAATAAAGGCTTAAAAGGTTGAATTCTAACTATTTAAGTGATTTTCCAACCTTTCCCACAAGTTTCCTAAATTCTGACCCCGGGCCCACGTGCCCGGATTCCGAGATTTTTCGAAGGAAGTTGTTCTCTATCACCTAAGGATCACAAATATATGATTTCTAGTTCATTACATAACAATTTCCATGCTTAATTCTTAGTTTTGCTAAAAGCCTAGGTCTAGATTAACCTTTGATTTTTTCTAAATTTTAGTGTTTAATATACCTAATGTTCATGTATTTAAGCTAAGGATGAAGGGAAATTACTTACCTTACCAAGATATGTGGAAACCCTCTCTTGGAAGCACCCAAATTGCCTAAGTGTGGAATGAGAAATGATAAAAATTGCTTTGGGTTCGAATTAAATGAACCCTTCTGCCCAGCTGCTTCCGCTTCTGCGGTTGGATTCCCGCTTCTGTGGAAATGGGCCGCTTTTGCGGAAACGACCAAAGAAGCGTGGAGCGTTTTTGCGGTCAGGCTCCCGCTTCTGCGAGTCCGCTTCTGCGGACGCCCAACCGCTTCTGCGGTACTGGGCTTGGGGAAGTTGGACCGCTTCTGCGGTCGTTAGGCCGCTTATATGATTTTCCCTAGGCCTGGCCCCTTCCGCTTTTGCGATGAGAAGGCTGCATCTGCGGTACCGCTTCTACGGTCCAAGAACCGCAGATGCGGTTATGACAGAAGTAGCAAAAGCTGCAGCCCTTCCTCAATTTCAAACTTCACTCGAACCTCTCTCGTTTGACGCTCGGGGCTCCCGAGCCCCGCCCGAACATACCAAAAAGTCCGAAATCACGAGGCGGACCTACTCGAATCCTCGAAACACTCAAAACAACGCTAAATCGAGGAATCAAACTCCAAAACCAAATGGACCAAATCATTGAACTTCAAGTTCTAAGTTTTCTTCCAACGGGTCAAAACGTCCTTAAACTACTCGGATTGACATCAAATTTCACGGGTAGGTCTTAACTGATATTCCGGACCTGTACCAAGTTTTGATAACAAAATCCGAGCCCGGTACCTAGGAAAACAATGATTTCTTAGTTTATTTAAATCTTAAAACTTCAATTTAACAATTTCACAGAAAAATTCATTACTCGGACTAGGGACCTCGGAATTCGATTCTGGGCATGCGCTCAGGTCCCATATTTTCCCACGGACCCTTCGGGATTATCAACTCATGAATCCGGGTCCATTTTTCAAGAAAGTTGACCGAAGTCAAACTTGACCTTTTTTTAGAGAAACTAAAAGAAGCAAATGGACATATTCTTACTCAAAACTCTTCCAACTTTTGAACCACCCGTCCCCGCAAGTCATAATTTAGTTAAAGCAAGTGGGAGAAGTTTTATTTAAGGGAACGGGGTTCTAAAATGTAAAACGATCAGTCGAGTTATTACAGGAATAATATCCCAGCAAGGGAAACAATATCATGAGTTATAACATCCTGATAAGGGACATAATATCAAAAGCAATAACATTTGGCAAGGGAGAGAATATCAAAAGCAATAACATCCCGGCAAGGGAGACAATATCATAAACCTCTTCTCTTTTCCACAATTACTTCACAACTCAATTCTCAACTTGAGCCAACGCTCTACAATGTTCAATTACCAATAATATTACCACAAGCCTTGTTAAATAATAGAAATCATCATATAAAGCATAAACAATACGAAACGAAGTCACAATAATCATAGTATAAGACTCACGAGCATGCTTGACACTGACGTATAGATACTCGTCACCACACCTATACGTCGTACTCAACAATTAACACTTAGCAAATAAGACACAACTCCTAATCTCTCAAGCTAAGGTTAGACCAAACACTTACCTCAATGCCACGAACACAATTCAAGCCTCAACTACCGCTTTACGTCTTGTTTCTATCACCAATTCGCTTGTATCTAGCCATAATTTACTTAACGATACCAATAAATGCTAAATGAATCATTCTAATACATGAAAATAGGGTTTCTAAAGATTTTCCTAAAAAGTAAAAAATCGACCCCGGGCCCACTTGGTCAAAACCCGAGGTTCGAACCAAAATCCGATTACCCATTCACCCACGAACCCAAATATATAATATGTTTTAAAATCGGATTTCAAATCGAGGTCCAAATCTCCAAAATTTAAAAATCCTAAGTTCTACCCAAAACACCCAATTTCCCCCCATGAAAACTCTTAATTTTGGATTGAAATCATGTGAAAAGATGTTATAGATTGGAGAAATAAGTTAGAAATGACTTACAAATGATTTGGAGAAGAACTTGTCTTTGAAAAATCACCCAAGAGAGTTTAGGTTTTGAGAAAGTTGCAAAAATTGTTGAAATCCCATCTGAAATTTATTTAACAGGTCTTTGATATCGCAATTGCGACCAAGGTTTGCAATTACGAACCCTTAAAGACCCTGCTACCTTCGTATTTACAAGGTAGATGTCACATATGTGACTCCTGCTTCCATCGCATTTTCGAAGGAATCGACGCATTTGCGACTTCTGGCATGTGCTGAAGACTTTGCATTTGTGAAGTATATCTCGCATTTGCATGACAAGGCTAGCCCTGGGTTCTTCACATTTGCGATAAGAGTCTCGCATTTGCAGCGCCTGCTTGCATCACAATTGCGATGCCTGATCTCGCATTTGCGAGATCAGCGGCCTGGTACACATCTGCAACACACCATAGATTCTCCTAAGTCCAATTTCACTCCGTGGCCTATCCAAAACTCACCCGAGCCCTCGGGGCTCCAAACCAAACATGCACGCAAGTCCAAAAATATCATACGGACTTGCTCGTATGATCAAATCATCAAAATAATATCAACATCTATGAACTAAACCTCCAATTCATGAAATCACTCAAGAACATCAAAATTTCCAATTTCTCAAATAAAGGTCCGATTTATACTAAATGAACTCTGATTCTTACCAAACTTCACAGATTCAACCTAATTATTATTTCAGACCTGTACCGGGCTCCAGAACCAAAATACGGGCCTGATACCATCTTTTCATTTCCAAAAACTCTTATAATTTAAGTTAAATAATTTCTTTTAAAAATTTATTTTTCGGGCTTGGGACCTCGGAATTCGATTCCAGGTATTCGCCCAAGTCCCATATGTTACAACGGACCCTACGAGACCATCGAATCTTAGGTCCAGGTCCGTTTACCAAGAACGTGGACCAAAGTTAACTTTAATTAATTTTAAAGCTTTCCGGAAATGCGCCCGAACTGCGCACGTAAATTAAGGTGAGATAAAAGGAGGTTTTAAGGCCTGGACCATAGAATTTACTTGTAACAGAAGTGATGACCTTTTGGGTCATCACAAGAAGAGGGTAAATAATGTTGAACAACAACAAACTTCTTCTTCTGATATCTTTACTATGGTTTATACCTTTACTAATTTGAATCTCAGTATGGTGACCGAATGCAATACGGTAGCAATTATAAAATTTGCTGATTGGTGGTATAATTCCGGTATTACAGTTCATATATTCATTAACATGAGTTTCTTTAAACATTATGAAGTTGCAACAAGTGAAGAAATGTTTTAAAGGAAAATCATGACACTGCCAAGGTCTTTGGAAAAGGAACAATTGAAATACAATTCACTTCAGGAAAGAAGTTGATTTTAATGAATGTTCATCATGTGCCTGATGTTAGGAAGAATTTAATTTCTGCAAGTTTATTATGTAAGTAAGGTCTCAAAGCTGTTATAGAGGTAGAAAAGATTACTTTATCTAAGAATGGTGTATTTATAGGACAAGGCTACTTTTGTGAGGGCATGTTCAAATTAAGTATTAATAACGTTGAAGTTTTGCTTATATAATTGAGTCATTTATTAATTTATGGCATGTTAGACTTTCACATATTAATTTATGATATGTTAAGTTTATGTCTAAAAAATAAATTAATTCTGTTGTTGATAATAATGATAAAAAATATAAAATATGCATACAAGCTAAGATGACTGAGAAATCATTTCCAAATAATGAAAGAACATGTGATTACTTCAACTTGTGCATTTCAATATATATGAATTGTATGGTCATTTAACTAGAGACGGAAATAGATACTTTATTATTTTTATATATGATCATTCTAATATACACATGTTTACTTATTAAAGTAAAAGATCAAGCATTTGATATGTTTAAGAGTTACAAAGCAATGGTTGAAAATCAATTGGAAAGAAGATTAAAATCCTACGTAGTGATCGAGGAGGAGAATATCTTTCTAATAAATTTTCTATATTTTGTGAAGAAAATAGTTTGATTCACCAAGTTAGTGGCCCGTCTACCCCACAAAAAATGATCTTACTGAAAGAAAAAATAGAATGTTGGTAGATATGGTTAATGCCATGCTTTTACATGCCAGATTGCCAACGAATTTGTGTGGGGAAGCTTTATTAACAGCCTCTTTTGTGCACAATAGAGTACCTTCAAAGAAATTTAAGGTTTCACCATATGAATTATGCAAAGAAAAAAAAGCCTAATTTAAATTTCTTAATGATATGAGGCTGTTTAGCCTATTATAAAATTCTAATCCTAAAAGAACTAAACTAGGCCCTAGAGGAATTAAAAGCATATTTGTAGGATATGCTGAGAACTCAAACACATACAGGTTATTGGATATTGAGTCTAAATATATTGAGTTCTTGGAAACAAAGATTATTGGTGATTCTAATAATTCACACGAGGATACAAAAATTGCTAAACAAGATGGTATTGCAAAAAGCATTGGTAATAATGCAGTAACTTGAGAATATTATGCAGAACATAGTTCTTATTCTAACAATAAAAGAAAGGCAATTGAATCTCCCATAGAACCAAGAAAAAGAAAGAATAAAAAATATAGGTTCTGATTTTATTCTTCTCAAGGACTAGTCTTTTTGGTAGAAGGAAGTATAGATAAAAAAATAAATAAAATACCATAATTTTAAATTTAGAAGAGGATCCTAAAACTTATAGTGAGGCTATGGCTTCGTGGGATTCGGCTTTATGGAAAGAAGCTGTAAATGATGAAATGGATTCTCTTTTATCAAATGGTACATGAGTATTGGCGGATTTACCTTCTAATACTAAATCTATTGGGTGTAGATGGGTTTTTAGAAGAAAATACAATATTGATGGTTATCTACAAACTTTTAAAGCTAGACTAATAGCAAATGGATATAGATAAATGGCACGAGTAGATTATTTTGACACATATGCTCATTTGGTCAGGATTACCTCAATAAAAATACTGTGTGCTTTTGCATCAATATATAATCTAAATGTTAGGGGTGTCAATGGATATTCGAAACCGACTAAACCGACCGAACCGCATCTCATCGAACCGATTTTTAGGTTTCTTTTTAAGAAACCGTAGGTTTTTATATAAATCTATAACCGCACCGATAATTAGGGTAGATTTTTTATTTTATAAAAATAAACGGAAAAAATACCGAACCGTACCGAATAAATTATACATGTAAAAATTATATTTATTTAGTAAGTTTAAAAATAATAATGCATTAAATTTTCTTTGGGCCTTGGAATTATATAAACTATTACAAGCCAACAATTAATTAAACTCTAAATACTAATTCCTAAAACCTATTATACTACTTCTACTTAAACTAAGTTATTTCAAGTATCTTTATTAGCAAGACACAAAGTATTCTAGCGATTATGAGTAGAAAACTATAATGTATTGAATATGTTTCCTTTTATATAATTAAGATTTATATTTTTGAATATTTAATCTTCTATAGACTTTATTCTTGAGTCCCAGCTTGTTATATCTTTCAACTCGTGTTATTTATATTTTCTTTGCCGCTGTTTGATTTCTTTTACATTGCTGTAGAATAGTTGATGGATCTATACTCTAGCCATCTTTCTTTTTTCTTTTTTAATTTATCACTCTTTAAACAGTAAAAATATCTAGAGAGTTTTGGTAAGCCCTCTAAAAGAACGTAAGCTATTGCGTTCATTTTACTTCTACTGTTGAATTTTACATGATATTAAAAAAATATCGAAAATTAACCGAACCGTACCGATACCGAAGAGAAACCAACATGATTGGGATGGTTTCGAAAAGTCTAATTTTAATTATACATAATAGAATAACCGAAAAATTAGTATGGTACAAATTTTATAAAATAACCGACCGAACCGAACCATTGACAACCCTACTAAATGTCCATCAAATGGATGTTAAAACGGTATTATTAAATGATGAACTTGATGAAGAAGTAATATAGAGCAACTCGAAGGGTTTGTGCTTCCTGAAAATGAGATGAAAGTTTGTAAATTAGTTGAATCCTTGTATGGATTAAAACAAGCTCCAAAACAATGACACTAAAAATTTGACAGTGTATATTATCAAATAGTTTTAAATATAACAGAGCAGATAAATGCATTTATTCCAAATTCAGAAAGGAAAATAGAGTGATAATATGTCTTTATGTTGATGAAATTCTAATCATGGGACCTAACATGCAAGGCATAAATAAAACTACGAAGTATTTAACTTCTTAATTTAAAATAAAATATTTGGAAGAAGTTGATACTATCTTAGGTGTTAAAGTTAAAAGTCATAGTGGGGTTTTTGCCTTATGTCAGTCTCACTACATTGACAAGGTTCTTCCAAATTTAATTATTTGGGTATTAAAGAATTTATACTCCATTTAATGCGCCTAGCAAGATGGTTGAGTACTCCGGAAGATCTATTAGTCAATTAGACTATGCTAGTGCAATTGGTAGTTTGATGTATGTTATGCACTGCACTAGGTCAAATATTGCCTTTGCGATTTGTAAGTTGTCAAGATATACTCATAATCCAAGTGGTGATCACTAAAAAGGTATACTGAGAGTATTTGGTTATCTGAAAAGGACAAAAACCATTGCCTTGTATTATAACCAGATTTTCTTCAATATTAGAAGGATAGTGTGATGCTAGTTGGATAACTTGTGTTACTGACAACAAGTCAGCGACTGAGTGGATAGCAATTTCACGGGCTTCTAAGAAACAAACGTATATTACTCATTCCATATTGGAATATGATTTTATTGCTTTAGCAGCTGGGGGAAGAGAGGCAGAATGACTGAAAAATATATTGTTAGATATAGAGTTGTGGCCACAACCATTGCCAACTGTTCTCTTGCACTGTGATAGTAAAGCAACTTGTCTAAGGCATTTAACAAATTATACAATAAAAAATCTAGACATATTGCTTTGAGACATGAGTACATACAACAACTAGTTTCGGATGGAATTATTAATATTGTGTACATCAAGTCTAAAGACAACCTTGCTGACCCATTCACTAAAGGACTCACGAGGGATATGATAATAAGCACAACAAGTGATATGGGTCTAAGGTAATTTATATTGGTCACTAGTAACGGGAACCTTACCTTTCTATTGTTTAACAATATTAAAGGTTTAAAAGGTAATAACAAGTTATAGTTGTGACGGATAGCAGGAACTGAAAATTAGTACCTAACAAAAGGTGTGTGTGTATAAAAAATACTCTTAAAGAAGAAGCAGAGTTCTATTTAAGAACTAAAGAAGTATGTGTTTAGGACTTGGTCAAATCTTCACATATGTAAATACAGGAAATGCTGTTGTCTCGATCAAAATTTGGGATACAAAACTTTATAAGTGTTTATAAATTCAGGAAGTAGCACAAGGCCATAATCGGGTGCTAAAACTCACGGTGAACAAGTTGTGGAGTTGGTACGATTTATGTGTATAAAGCTTTTCCGTCATATATGAATTATGGTTTAATAGAACTTAATCTAACCATCAATTTCGACATGATCTTGAATAGTTTATACAAGTAGTAGGTTTAAATCGCAAGATACCTACTATATACATGAATCTTATAAACAACATCAATCACTAACTAAGTGGGGGATTGTTAGATTAACTAGTGTTCGATGAGACTATTTGAGAAGAGGTTGTTTTCCCCCTCGTTGGAAAAAGAAAGAAATGAAGAAGTGTTTAAAAGCATTTCTTTGTCTTAAATAATTTGAATAATTTAAAGTATGTTTTGGAGGGAAATTGAAATTTGACTATATTGTTAATAGTCAAGATTGGGCGTTGGGTCAATTAAGTAGTCCAAAATTATTATTTTAGTCACTTATTATTTTATTAATTAATTAAAAATATTTTTAAATTAATTTTAGGAAAACTTTTTTTAACTGTTTTTTTAAAATTCAAAATAGGTGACTAATAGTTTTAAAAGGTGCATGTTATGAAGAGATGAGTCTGTTAATTCCAACAGACTCCTAAAGGTATTGTAAATACCTATATCATCTCCAAAACGAAAAAATATATGAAAATTTCCATCTCTTTCTCTTCTACTTATTTTATTTTTTCAACTCACAAATATTCTATTCTTAAGGGAAATTCGAGTTAATTATTGAAACTTGTAATTCAGAGGCTTTGTAAACTCCTGGAGGTATTTTGCTATTATCCCTACGGCAACAAAGTGAGAAGCTTAAATTTCTTAAGGACAATGATTACACTATCAAAGCAAGATTATTTCATCCCATTTGTTTTCCTAACAGGGGGTACCGAGGAGGGGTCTCCGCCGGCCAAGTCTTTGGGATTGTAAATCAGCCCAAGTGCTAGCCCGAGTCTAGTCCCACTAGGGCAACAACTTGGAGCGGCCTGGTTGGTAAGTAATTTTGATTTATTTTATAATATTAGTTACATAATTTAGTATCTTAGCCTAATCTAATTTAAAATTTTATATCATAAGTCAATAAGATAACAAACTAGTAGTTTTGAGAGAAACAATTATTTTTCTAGTTAATTTACATTTTCTCCCAAATTAGTACAAAATTTTAATCTTTCAATATATAAATTTTATGCCAAAAAATAGAGTTCAAAATCAAAATAGTTTTCTATAGCTTATGCGAATGTCAATTTTACAACAACAACAACAACAACAATAACCCAGTAAAATCTCACTATCGGGGTTTGGGGAGGGTAGTGTGTATGTCGACCTTACCCCTATCCCGCAGGAGTAGGGAGGCTATTTTCGAAAGACCCTCGGCTCAAGAGAAAGGATAAAAAGGATACAATATTAGTATCATCAGAGAAATCATATGAAAAGTTGGAACAACATGAAATCGAGAAGAAAGATGCAAAGCAAAAGCGAAAGCGATGGCTAGTAAATAGGTCATGAGCCCAAGTAATCCAGTTGTCCTAAAAGTATAAATATTTAGTAATAGAATAAATATAAAAAAATTAAAATATATTTGTCCTAGCGCATCTCAGTTGACCCACTTAAATCCATTGTTGTGCAAGAGATATGAACCGGACAACTATTTCTTTTAAAAAAGATTGGCCCCATCTCAACCCCCCAAAAGCAGCTCGAATCGGGAGTAAGTAGGGCTCACCCTTAGGGGTTCGGGTTGCCCCATACCGACCAAATTGGCAGGCTTGATCCAGTTCTTTTAGAATGAATTTAGATAACTGGAGCTAATTTGGTATTTACTTTGTAAGTCGGTGTTGGAGAAATTGAAGTAAAATTTTTTAGGGATTGTTTGGTTGAGAAACATATTATATAAATATTGTAACATAGATTATTAATGCAAGAATTAATAATCCGGGATTTATAATGCAAATATTTTATCACACGTTTGGTTTATTATATTAAAAATTAAATATAAATTGTGTAAACTAAATAAGGTTACCTTGGTTCAAACTTCTTTTCCTAAAATTTCTTTTTCAAAGTATTTTCCAATCATGGCCAGTTATGGATGACTTGATGCCTTTGCCCATGCAGAGTGCTTTGGATAAATCAACTTGATTTAACAGGGAGCCCTGTGATCAATTTTGGTTGTCCTTTCTTTGCCTTGCTTTTGGGCACAGAGTTAGACCGAAGGGATTCGAAGAAAAGTTTCGATTGCACACATAAAGTAAACAATTGGAGAAAAGAAAGAACTTAAACAAGAGGCGTCCCGTTCGGGGATTGGAGAGGAGGACTTATCTAGAGGTACATGCTGACTTTAATGAATATGACATACCTCTTAGACTGGAAGGCCGATTCGTATAAACTTTCCAACTCTTAGAAATTCATCAAAACATTTATCTTGAAACCAAGAACCCTTGCTTTAGATTGCGTTGATTTCATGACGGTGTGAGCTCTCTTTTGATCGGCAGTTCCCTTTGCGGGTTTTCACTAGCCAATCTCTCTCATTTCTCTTCTTACCATCTCTTTATAGTGCCATTTGTTAGTTTTTACTAATAAGACTCTCTTATTTTTATTACTTTACTCACCGTCGTCTTACAGTGCCTGTAAGAGTTTTTACCAACAAGGCTCGCTCATTTTATTTCTCTTAATCTTGATAATGCAAGGTCAAATATTTGTGACCTTCTGGTCTTAAACATTCTCGCTGATTGGTCGGAAAGTCTTGACATGGTTTTAGAGGAAAAAAATATGGATTGAACTACAAATTTGGAATAATCGTCGAAATACCATAACACGCTGCCCCAATGTTAATTTTTGGGGGAATGTAAGTTTTTTATTTGGTGTGACCGAACCCTAGAGTAGGGCTACCTACGTATCATTTTGGAATCAGGCGAGCGCAGTTCAATTAACATGACCACTTTTGTTTTTTTATTTTTTTATGTTTCTTCTTCTTCTTCTTCTTCTTGACAAACGAGTTCCAAAGAGGATAATCAAAGAAAGGTAACCGGCTCAAAAAGGTTTCGACAAAAGGTGGCAGTGTTTGGGTAGAGAGAATAAAATCCTTCATCGTTCCAACCTAAGAACATTTGTGATTAACAATATGTCAAGCATAGTACCTTTTGCCTGCATCCGCATTGATGGCTATATTTGGGATTTTCCCTTATATGTCCCCAAAGTACAACACTCCTTTTGGTATCATTATTTTGACAATGTATGTACTTTGCCAATTTGGAGCAAATTTTCCTTTAGCTTCTTCCTGATGCGGAAGGATACACTTCAAACAGCCTGGGCCGCACTTTCTTGTTATATGTGCTACCATTCTTTTGTTGGTACAACTGCCCATGATAAACTTCGGCTAGTCATATTTTACTGATCAATGTCAACTGCTCCAAACAAGTTTTGACCCATTCACTATCCTCGATCTCGACTTCAACAATTATCCGAGGAGAGGATATTTTGACTTCTGTAGGTAGTACAACTTTTGTTCTGTAAACCTATAAGTAAGGGTCTCATAACCCAATTTCTCCCTCCTTGAGTTGTCGTGACGACACCTAGTCTCTACGACTAGGTAAGCCTAACACTTTGCGAAAAATGAAAAAAAAGCATGAACAATAACTACTAACAGTAACAATAACTAATAAGCAACTGAATGCCACTTGGCATAAATAATTATCACTCCAGAAATGTACGAAACAATTCCCAAAGCCCGAAAACCTGAAAGTCTCAAGCTACTGAGAAGTCTTAACTAATCTATACATTATCTCTACAGAAGGAAGGGAAAATGAATATAGGGGGATAGAGGGGGACTCCGAGGATCTCCGGGCGCGGGAAAATGTACCTTAAAGTCTCCAATAAGCAGCAACGACTGCAACTAGTGATGAGGTTGGTAAGATGAACCTGGATCTATACACAAAAAACATGTATAGGAAAGGGCATGAGTACACCACAACGGTACCCAGTAAGTGTCAAGCCTAACCTCGATCGAGTAGTGACGAGATCAGGTCAGGGCCCTACCGGTATAAATATACAGAAATAAGGCAGAATGAAATATCACAGTAAAAATAAATACGGAAGTCTAACAGGAATAGAATCAATAAAAGACAACAACTCAGAAACAGTGATAACAATAAGGGGATCTCCCAGGATACCGTCTCGTAGTCCCAAATGTAAATGTGCAGGGAGGTCTCCTAGAATACCATTCCATAGCCCCAAAGTAAATATGCGGTACAGAGGGATCTCCTGGAATACCATTCCGTAGTCCCAAAGTAAATATGCAGCTTAACCAACAGAAATAACAGATGCAACAAGAAAACCTACAGTTTCGACTAAGCTCAAGTTAAGGAAAGCAGGTAAATTCATTAAGCATGATTCACAAAGTTCGGATAGGCAGTTAAAATACGTAGGAATGCGAATCTAAACTAAACATGATAATTACATACGCTAATGTTGTTCAAATAAGGAAAACATGTTATGACTTAGTGGAAAATGAAGTTTTACAACAAAGTGCCCGTGTACGTACTCGTCACCTCACGTACACGGCACTCACATATCAAAATTGTACGAAATCCTAAGAGGATTTCCCCTACACAAGGTTAGACAAGCCACTTAACTCGAACCAAGCTCAAATAAATCCGTCACAATGCTCTTTCCACAAGTATCGGATTCCGAATGGCTCAATCTAGCCAAAACCAATTAAATAACATAAATATAGGTACAAGAAACTAATCTAGATAAAGAAATCAAAGCCAAGGCATGAATTAAAAAAATGCCCAAAAAGCCTCCCCGGGACCACGTCTCGAAATCAGATAAAAGTCATAAAATATGAATACTCATTCACTCACGAGTCTAACCATACTAAATTTACTCAAAATATGATACCAAAATCTTGATCAAACACCAAAATACGGTCTAAGAACTTTTCTCAATTTTCCTCCAATGTTCCAACTCAAATCCCTAATTAACTGATGAAATCAACAATGGATTAACTGAATACAACAAAAAACAAGTTAGGAATCATTAACCAATAATTTCCTCTAAAAATCCTTCAAAGAATCACCAAAATCTGAGCTCTCAAGTCCAAAAATTAAGAATGAATTCAAACCCTCAATTTTCTCTCTTTTCTGCCGAGCTAAGACGCACCTGCGGTCATATTTCTGCTTATGCAGTCCCGCTTTTGCGGCTAAGACTTCGAACTTGCGGAAATTCATTAAACTCCTAGGTTTTCACCTGTGCGCTGCCCTCCGCACCTGCGTACGCGCTTCTGCATTCACTCATCTGCTTCCGCGGAGCTCATCTTCTTTCCCTTTCTGGTTCTGCAATCGCCCTTCCACAGATGCGGTTCAGCTTCTGTGGCTTGAGCATCACACCTGCGACCAGTGATCATCATGACCAAAGTACACATGCGCCCTTAACTCTGCATGTGCGAGTCCGCACCTGCGGGCTCACCTCCGCAGGTGCGAAAACACCAGAACCAGAAAAACTCAGAAATTGCATAAGTCCCAATTTCAACTGAGGCACTCGGGACCTCAACCAAACATACCAACCAATCTTAAAATACCATATGAACTTAGTATATCCCTCAAATCACATCAAACAACACTAAAATTATGAATCACCCTCCAATCCAAACTTAATAAACTTGAAACTTCAAATTACCACAACCGGTGTCAAAACCTATCAAACCACGTCTCATTGACCTAAAATTTTGCACACAAGTCATATTCAACACTACGGACCTACCCCCATTTCTGTAATCAGATTCCAACCCCGATATCAAAAGTTCCACTACCGGCCTAAAACTCCAAAAATTTGACTTTTGCTATTTCAAGCCTAAATGAGGTACGAATCTCCAAAACACAATCCGGACATGCTGCTAAACCCAAAATAACCCAACGACGCTAACAGAATTGATAGAATTCCATTCCGGAGTCATCTTCACACTATTTTGACTATGGGCCAAATTCTAAGATGTAAGCTTCCATTTAGGGACTAATTATCCCAAAACACTTCAAAAACCAAAACAAAACCTCCCCGAAAATCACATCAGCAGAAATAGATACGGGGAAAACAGTTAATAGGGGATCAAGGCTCTAACTCTCAAAACGACCGGCCGGGTTGTTACGAAGATTGATGTATGCAAATTTGTGCGATATCCCTTGAGAAATGCAGCTTTTCATGCCATTACTTGGAACCTTGGATAACGTTTCTAAGAATATTCTTTATAGTTTTGTCTGCAGCTTCGACATCGGCATTGGCCTTTGTTCGATAAAGAGTAGAGTTATGAATGATTTTGAATTGGTAACATACCTCTCTCATCAGGTGTCTGTTCAAATTTGCAACATTGTCTATAATGATAGTTTTAGGGATACCAAAATGACAAACGATGTTGAGTGTACTGCACCACTGCTTTCTTGGTAACGAATTTGAAGGTGATTGCCTCAACCTATTTTCAAAAGTTATCAATGGCAACCAATATGAATCTATTATCGTTTGAAGCTTTTGGTTCATTTGGTCTAATGACATCCATGCCCCAAGCAACAAACTAAGGAGCAGACATAGGATGTCACCATTCATATGGGGTCCTCATACTCCACAATATACATCATTCATGATCCTTTTGGTATATTTAGAGTCTACATATCCCATCAGATTCAGATATGGAGTTCTTTTGTATAGAATTTCTTTGCTTAAGAAGAAATCACTTGCAAGTCACCTTATGGCTATCTTTTGATCCCCACTTGCTTGTTACGAATACTCTTTTGTTTTCAAAAATTGTTTGATATGATGATACCATGGTTTACCATCCGGCGCTGTCTTAATTGCGTTGCAATAACCATGTCTTTCCTGGACTTGAATTTAAAACGGGTCGATGTGCATATTACCCGAATATGTGATCATCAAAGCTAAAATAGCTAAGGCATCCGCCAACTCATTGTGAAATTGAGGAATGAACTTGAAACGTTTGCTAAGACTTTCCATATGTTGCCTGTACATGATGAGTTTGATGTCTCGATTTTTTCATTCACCTTGAGCTTGCCGAATAAGTAAATCACATCTCCCATAACCACCAACTCTTGCATGTTCATATTGATTGCCACATGCCCCTATTATACCGGCCTCATATTCATATGCTTTGTTGGTACAGAAGAAATGAAGATGTGACATGGAAGGATAGTGTTAGATGGTAGGTGAAATGAGAATTTCCTCAATCTCAACACCGAAAAATAAGAACTGCTCAATCCCTATGCCATTCGCATTTACAACTCCATCTAAGTACATTTTCCAGGCATTACTATTTTTTGGGACCATTTCCACTAAATTCACCTCCTTATCTAAAAGTAAATATTCAATGGATGGTATTCATTATCAATCGAGTTTTTAGCTAGAGGATTTGTCAAAGTGTGGGCTTTCATTACGATGCGGGTGACATAGACAATGTCAAATTTAGTAAGTAGGATTTGCCACTTTGCTAGCCTTCTAGTTGACATCGACTTCTGGAAGATGTATTTCAAGGGATCTATTTTGGAGATGAGGTAAGTAGTATAAGTTAAAAGGTAATGCCTTAGCTTCAGAGTGACCCAAGATATATGTTCTCTCCAACAGAGTGTACTTCAGATCATAACTGGTTAACTTCTTGCCCGAGTAGTAGATTGCTTGGTCTCTCTTCCCGGTTTCATCATTGTCATGCCCCAACCTCGGGAAGCGCGAACGATGCTCAATCGAGTGAACCTGACTGAGCAAGCCTTTTTAGACACTCTCTACCCAACTCACTATGATCAAGAAACTATGCTTTCATTTAATTAAATAATAGGCAAGATCGTACATATAACATTGCTAGTTCATTTTATATCACCAATCTTAAACCATAGTTAAGTTTCCTAAAATTCATACAGTTACAGATTAAAGGAACAAGAGTTTAGAATTATAACACAGTTCAGTGACCTATCCAACACCTATACATAACACACATAAACGTCTACGGAGCCTCTAAAGATGCAAAAGACAGTTATGATAATATCGGCAATAAGGCCCCGGCTATACATCAAAAGTGATAGTTTATAACAAAAGATACACTGCATAACCCCTAGAAGGAAAAGGGGGCTCACCAAGGCTGTTGAGAGAAGGATGCACTGCTATATACGATCGACACTATTTTCTATGGAACCACCTACATCCATTTAAAGATGTAGCGCCCACGATAAAAGGGACATTAGTACCATGGAATAGTACTGCTATGTATAACTAAACATCATCTCATTAGAAAGAACTATCATACAAGAATAAAGAAATCATAAGGATCAATAAAAGCTTTAAACAATCACCACATCATCAAATAAAAAGGATCACATAGCTTTCACATAATTTTCATAACTTTATGTTGGGACATTTAATACTGTTGCATCATCATTCACAATACCACCGCTTTCTTGCGCGGAAACTGATCACGATCCGATCGGCTAGGTTATCTCGTTTGAAACATGTACCTCAGCCCCAATTTCATTCTCGCCTTCCGATTTCCATATCAGCACAATACCACCACGACCCGATCAGCTAGGCCGTCTTACCAAGACGTTTTTCCTTTTTCATCAGTCATCTCATTTCAATCTTTATTTCGCATATGTTAGTTCATCAGCACTTGGGGCCACAATTATCACATCATACTTGGCACTAGGCCACATTTCATAACTCAAACTCTTTTCCCCCACATTTCACATCATTTCCACTTTCAACATTAACCTTGCGATTTAAGATAATAGGCACATACAAGAACAATTCAAGTTGTAAGCATAGAGAAGATTTTACATAGTTTGGCATAACAATCTCAATTTAAACTTGACTTGAAATCTAGGCATTTTAGCACATGGTTCACATTCTTCACACATCCTTAAATTACCAAAAACAGCATATTGGAAACATTGAGGCACACCTTCCACATATATTCTTGCAACACCAATTCATTTGAAATAGCAAGCACTACGTCAATCAAATTTCGGAGCTTACAACATTTGCATGGACACCAAGGGAGCTCAATTTCTGGGGAGGGGGAGGGGGTTTAGTCATACATACCTCAATAGAGCTTTCCCTAAATTCTTACAATAATTCTGGAACTCCTAACAATCTATTTTATGAGAATTACAAGTTGAACCAAAAATTAGAGGGATAATAAAGATTCTAGCTCATTTGGGCACATTATCAAGCACTAAGTGTGCATTGTGATTTTTGGACCTTTTTGTGAGAGATTCTATCATCCTACACCCCATTTGTTATATTTTTAGCTCACAACCTCCCCATACCCTTTTATCATTCATGCATGCAAGATAATCTATCCTTATACCCATGAACCCACTTGTTAATTACTCATTTTAGTAGGAATTTCAAAATCAAAGGTTAGGGCACAAGTTCTCACCTCTTATGATGAAGGCTTAGTAACTTTACTTAATAATTTTCAAAGATTTGGGTAGAGACTTGATGAGGATCACTTCATCTCTCTAGAACTCTTTATCTCACTCTAAATGTAATATAAAATAGCACAAGAGGGTATAATGGGGTGTTTTTAATGAGATGAGGCCGAGTTTTAAAAGTTAGAAAATAAGAGCCTCGACTCAATCTGCAGTCGCATATTATGCGGCCTGCAAAAGGGACCACAAAAATGACCCTCAAGACTTGAATATTATGCCTGGGCATGCGACCAATATACGGTCCGCATACCTGTTCTGCGGTCGCATAATGCTCCGCAGAACTGCCCTTCGCAAAAATCCCAAAGAGGTTATGAGATGACTATGCGACCCGCATATCGATTATACGATCGCATAATTGGCCATGTAGTTGTCCTCAAAATTAGCCAACATTCTATCTCACTCTGTGGAAATTATGCGGCCCGCATTGCTATTATGTGGTCGCATAATAGGCCGCAGAAATGCAATCTTCTGAAAAACATTTTTCCGTACATATTCTTAACTTGACACTACAAGATTTTGGATTTTTGAGTAAAAATTTCGTGGGGCCTTACTTCCCCCCCACATAAGATCATTCGTCCTCGAATGAGGGACAAGGTTCACTTACCAGCACCTTATGCAACTTCAGTTTCACACCATGTACCAACGACCCCCAAATTTGGCTAACTCTCTAAATTTCCAAAAATTTTGCCAGAGTTTCCTTGGTATCTAGGCCTATCCACCTGCCAGAGAGCCCAGAAACATATCCTAACAGCATATATACAATCCGTTGACATGACATAACTCGTAACGACACCAACCATGGCCCCAAAGGCGACATATAACCAAAACGGAACAGTTTTACATAGACAAATTAAGAGATACAAAGTTCATAGGAACCAAATTCATACAAGCTATTACATGGTTTTACAAACAAATGTGGGTACTTCTTTTTCATTTCTTCCTCGGCTTCCCAAGTGGCTTCTTCAACCTGCTGGTTTTGCCATAACACTTTCACGGAGACAATTTCTTTGTTTCTCAACTTTCGGACTTGCCTGTCAAGAATTGCAACTGGAATTTCTTCATATGATAGTTCTTCATTAACCCCAATAGTTTCAACCGGCACAATAGTGGATGGATCTCCCACTATCTTCTTCAATATAGACACCTGGAAGACTGGGTGTACCAATGATATCTCGGGTGGTAGCTCGAGCTTATCTGCCACCTGACCGATCCTCTGAATGATTTTGTATGGTCCAACATACCTCGGACTCAATTTTCCTTTCTTTTGAAACCGCATGATACCCTTTATGGGGGGAACCTTCAAAAATACCCAATCATCTTCTTTGAACTCCAAATATCTGCGACGAATGTCCGAATAATACTTTTAGCGACTCTGAGTAGTTTTCAAACTTTCCTTAATAATCTTGACTTTCTCCATGGCCTGATGCACAAGGTTCGACCCTATTAATTTAGTTTCTCCAACCTCGAACCACCCAATGGGAGACCTACATATTCTACCATACAACGCCTCAAATGGTGCCATCTGGATACTAACATGGAAGCTGTTGTTATAAGCAAACTCTATGAGTGGCAAATGATCATCCCAGCTACCTTTTAAATCAAGAACACAAGCATACAACATGTCCTCAAGCATCTGAATAGTCCGCTCCGCTTGCCCGTCGGTCTGAGGTGGAAAGTTGTACTAAGATTTACCTGTGTACCCAAGTCTTGCTGAAATTTCTTCCAAAAGTTGGCCGTGAACTGAGCCTCTCAATCTGAAATAATTGAGACTGGAGTGCCATGCAACCTGACTATTTCTTTGATATACAATTGAGCATACTGTTCCGCTGTGTTAGAAGATTTGACTGGCAAGAAGTGCGCTGATTTTGTGAGTCGATCCACGATTAACCAAATTGAGTTGAACTTGAACGGAGTGCACGGTAACCCTACCACAAAATCCATGTTGATCATTTCCCATTTCCACATCGAAATTTCTATGCTTTGAGCCAATTCGCCGGGACTTTGATGTTGAGCTTTCACTTGCTGACAGTTCGAACTGCCACATCCCTTTTCATGTTATTCCACAAATAAACTTCCTTAAGATCATGATACATTTTCGTAGAACCTGGGTGCATGGATTACCTGGAAGTGTGAGATCCTGCCATGATACTTTCCCGGAGACCGTCAACATCTGGAACACATAAGCAACCTTGGTTCTGTAGGGTACCATCATCCTTGCCCAAGGAAAAAACCTGTGGTCTTGTGTTTGTGAATCCCCTCCTTCAGATGTACTAACAGTGGATCGTTGAATTGCTTCTCTTTCACTTCCACCACAAGCGATGATTCAACCCTATTTTGCACGATTACTCCTCATTCATTAGAGTCTGCAAGATGAACTACCAAACTAGCCAACTGGTGAACCTTCCTGTCCAATGACCTCTGATACGCCTTCAAATGAGACAAACTTCCCATAGATTTCCAACTAAGAGCATCCGCCACAACATCGGCCTTCCCTGGGTGATAGAGAATATCGATGTCGTAGTCCATAAGTAACTCGAGCTATCTTCTCTGTCTCAGGTTCAACTCCTTTTGTTTGAAAATATATTGAAGGCTCTTGTGGTCTGTAAATACATCCACATGGACCCTATACAAATAATATTGCCAAATCTTTAGTGCAAACACCACTGCCGTAAGCTCTAAGTCATGTGTTAGATAGTTCTTTTCATGGTTCTTGAGTTGCCTAGAAGTGTAAGCTATAACCTTGCCGTGTTGCATTAACACACACCCAAGCCCGATCCTTGAAGCATCACAATACACCACAAATCCCTCTGTACCCTCTGGCAGGGTTAATACCGGTGCTGTAGTCAATCTTGATTTCAATTTCTGGAAGCTCCTTTCACAAGCATCGAACCACGGGAACTTAATCGCTTTCTGCGTCAATTTAGTCAATGGAGAGGCAAGAGTAGAAAATCCTTCCACAAATCTTCTGTAGTACCCGACTAAACCTAAGAAATTGCGAATCTCTGTTGGAGTAGTAGGTCTAGGCCAATTCTTTACTGCTGCAATCTTTTGACGATCAACCATAATTCCTTTCCCGGAGACGACATAACCCAAGAACGTGACCGATTCAAGCCAAAATTCACATTTCAAAAATTTTGCATATAGTTGGTGCAGCTGAAGAGCCTACAGAACTACCCTGAGATGGTCAGCATGGTCCTCCCGACTTTGGGAATACATAAGAATATCGTCAATGAACACTATCACAAAGGAGTCTAGAAAAGGCTTGAAGTCCCAACTCATAAGATCCATGAAAGCTTCCGGGGCATTTGTTAGCCCGAAGGACATCACCAAAAATTCAAAGTGCCCATATCGGGTCCTGAAAGCTATGTTTGGAATATCCTGTTCCCTTATCTTTGATTGATGATACCCGGACCGTAAGTCAATTTTTGAGAAACCTTGGAACCTTGCAATTGATCAAACAAATCATCAATCCTTGGTAGAGGGTATTTACTTTTGATTGTGACTTTGTTGAGTTGCCGATAGTCAATACACATCCGTAGCGACCCATATTTCTTCCTTACAAACAAAACCGGTGCACCCCATGGTGACACAATCGACCAGATGAAACCCTTTTCTAAAAAATCCTTCAATTGTTCCTTTAGCTCTTTCAATTCTGCCGATGCCATTCTGTAAGGTGGAATTGATATAGGCTACGTGCCTGGCATCACGTCGATCCCAAAGTCAATCTCCCTGTCTGGTGGGATCCTCGGGAGCTCATCTGGAAAGATATCCATAAATTCATTCACAACTGGCACAGACTCAAGGTTAGGCTCCTCGGCATTGGTGTCCATAACCCGGACTAAATGATGGATACACCCCTTCTTGATCATCTTTATGTTTTTAAGGTAAGAAATAAATCGACCTTTTGGCATTACATTATCTCCCTTCCATTCCACAATGGGCTCATTAGGAAATTCAAGCCTCATAGTTCTAGTTTGACAATCAAGTTTTTCAAAACATGAATAAAGCCAATCCATTCCCATTATTACATCAAAATCGATCATCCCCAATTCAATAAGATCGGCCATGGTATCCCTACCACGTACCGTAACAACACAACCTCTATAAACTCAAGCAGCCGTAATAGACTCAACAACCGGAGTAGACACCGAGAATGGCTCATGTAGCTGTTGTGGTTCTATCCCAAATTACATAGAAACATAAGGGGTAACATAGGACAAGGTGGAATCGGGGTCAATAAGTGCATATACATCATGAGTTTGGACAGTCAGAATACCTGTAACAACATCTGGAGAAGTCTCTGCAGTCTGGCGACCACTCATAGCATAGAACCAGCTTGGTCCTCCTGAACCCTATGCACTACCCTTAGATGTACCACGCCCTGCGGGTGCTGGAATACCTCGAGCCGGAGAGGGTGCAGGATGTAGGAGCTGCTGGGCTGGCTGGCTGTGCTGTGCCCCTACCCGCACCCTAGATGGATAGACGATAATGCCTCTGAATATGGCCCCTCATCCCATACCCGTAACATATGGGTAACTCCATGTAGCAGATCCCTGAGTGTACCTTCCCATATCTGGGGCATGGGGACCTCTGCTGCTATTAGGATCTTCCTCCTGCCGACCCTGCTGGTGGGGGACCCTACTACCTTGACTGGGTCTGAAACGACTCCATTACTGCTACTGGCTGGGCCCTGATGGTGGTGCATTGGCTGAAGACTATGAAACATACTAGGATGGCCCTGATGATCCTTTCCTGATAGCTGATCTTTCCCTACCAAGTGACTCTCCGAAGTTGCCTGCAGACTGGGCCTTGCTGTTACCCTTTCTTTTTATCCCGTTTTTCAATTTACGATTCTCTGTGTCTTGAGCAAATGCCACCATCTTCACATGATTCATGACAGAATTCAAGGCAATTGTAGAAGCCTCATTAATAGTCAAAGGAATAAGGCCCTGAACAAACCGGCACACCCTGGCCTCCATTGTGGGCAACATGTGAATAGCATACTTAGATAGGCGTGCAAACTTTATGTGTTACTCCCACACACTCCTGCTACCTTGCTTTAGACTCTTAAACTCTGCTGCATGGGTTGCCCTTATCTCAGCAGGCAGGAAATGATCTACAAAGGCGTCGACAAATTCACTCCACCTCGCCGGAGGGCTCCCCTCTCACGGGAATCTTCCCACAACTCAAACCACAAATAGGCCACCCCTTTCAGACGGTAGGCAACCAACTCTACTCCCTCTATCTCAGTTGCACACATAACCCTGAGGGTCTTGTACATATCATCAATAAAATCCTGGGGGTTTTTCTTGGGATTTGCACCCGTAAACACTAGAGGGTCTAGCTGAATAAATCTATTCACCCTAGAACTGGTGGAATCCCCTTGCTGTCTAGATAAACTGGGTGCAACATTTGACCTCTAGGCATGAGAGGCCACTAGCTGAGTCAGCATCTGAATAGATCCCCTAAGATCCCCATAAGAAATACCAGAACCGGAAGCTAGGGCTGGAGGCGGAACTGGAATATCACTAGGAGGGATAGTAGCACCCTCAGCAGATGTATGAACTGGTGTGGTGGAACCAGGCAGTGTAGTATTCGGGGGAATATCCTCAGCCCTCGAGTTCTCACCCACATCATCAATTACAGAATTTACTGCCTCTATTGGGGCAGCATTGGCTCCTTGGCCAATTCTTGCTTTCTTCTTAGGTGCCATGTACTGAAAGTTAAAGGAATGCACTAGTTAGAGGAGGAATAATTTCATAACAAGTAGCCTCCAACTTATAGATATGGCCGACTACACACCGATAAGAATGACTCTACTAGAAACGGCTCCGAGACATCCTAGGACACTTTAAAACCTTAGGCTCCGATACCAAGTTTGTCATGCCCCAACCTCGGGAGGTGCGATCGGTGCTCAATCGAGTGAACCCGACTGAGTAAGCCTTTTTGGACACTCTCTACCCAACTCACTATGATCAAGAAGCCATGCTTACATTTAATTAAATAATAGGCAAGATCGTACATATAACATTGCTAGTTCATTTTATATCACCAATCTTAAACCATAGTTAAGTTTCCTAAACTTCATACAGTTACAGATTAAAGGAACAAGAGTTTAGAATTATAACACAATTCAATGACCCATCCAACACCCGTACATAACCCACACAAAGGTCTATGGAGCCTCTAAAGATGCAAAAGACAGTTATGATAATACTGATGATAATACTGGCAACAAGGCCCCGGCTATACCTCAAAAGTGGTAGTTTATAACAAAAGATACACTGCATAACCCCTAGAAGGAAAAGGGGGGCATACCAAGGCTATTGAGAGGAGGATGCACCACTATCTACGATCGACACTTTCTACTATGGAACCACCTATATCCATTCAAATATGTAGCGCCCCCGACAAAAGGGAGATTAGTACCGACGAATAGTACTAGTATGTATAACTAAACACCATATCATTAGAAACAACTATCATACAAGAATAAATAAATCATAAGGATCAACAAAAGCTTTAAACAATCACCACATCATCAAATAAAAGAGATCATATAGCTTTCAAATAATTTCCAAAGCTTTAGGTCGGGACATTTAATACTGTTGCATCATCATTTACAATACCACCGCTTTCTTGCGCGGAGTCCGATCACGACCCAATCAATTAGGTTGCCTCATTTGAGACATGTACCTCAGTCACAATTTCATTCTCGCATTCCGATTTCAATATCAGCATAATACCACCATGTGTGCGGCATAGCGTCCGATCACAGCCCAATCGGCTAGGCCGTCTTACCAAGACGTTTTTTATTTTTCATCAATCATCTCATTTCAATCTTTATTTCACATATATTAGTTCATCGGCACTTGGGGCCACAATTATCAGATCATACTTTACACTAGGCCACATTTCATAACTCAAACTCTTTTCCCCACATTTCACATCATTTCCACTTTCAACATTAACCTTGCGATTTAAGATAATAGGCACCTACAAGAGCAATTCAAGTTGTAAGTATAGAGAAGATTTCACATAGTTTGGCATAACAATCTCAATTTAAACTTGACTTGAAATCTAGGCATTTTAGCACATGTTTCACATTCTTCACACATCCTTAAATTACCAAAAATAGCATATTGGAAACATTGAGGCACACCTTCCACATATATTCTTGCAACACCAATTCATTTGAAATAGCAAGCACTACGTCAATCAAATTTCAGCACTTACATCATTTTCATGGATACCAAGGGAGCTCAATTTCT
>MU761507.1:252834-270178 GCA_026770625.1 Nicotiana glauca | reverse complement strand
GGGGGGGGGGGGGGGGTTTAGCCATAAATACCTCAATAGAGCTTTCCTTAAATTCTTACAATAATTCAGGAACTCCTAGCAACTTCGATCTATTTTATAAGAATTACAAATTGAACCAAAAATTAGAGGGATAATCAAGATTCTAGCTCATTTGGGCACATTATGAAGCACTAAGTGTGCATTGTGATTTTTGGACCTTTTTGTGAGAGATTCTATCATCCTACACCCCATTTGTTAAATTTTTAGCTCACAACCTCCCCATACCCTTTTATCATTCATGCATGCAAGATAATCAATCCTTATACCCATGAACCCACTTGTTAATTACTCATTTTAGTAGGAATTTTGAAATCAAAGGTTAGGGAACAAGTTCTTACTTCTTAGGATGAAGGCTTAGTAACTTTACTTAATAATCTTTAAAGATTTGGGTAGAAACTTGGTGAGGATCAATTCCTCCCTTTAGAACTCTTTCTCTCTAAATGTAGTAGAAAACAGCACTAGAGGGTCTAGTGAGGTGTTTTAATGAGATATGGTTTTAAAAGTTAGAAAGTAGGAGCCCCAACTCAATTTGCGATCGCATAACTGATATGCGATCCGCAAAAGAGACCCCAAAAATAGCCCTCAAGACTTGAATATTCTGCCAGGGTATGCGACTAATATGTGGTCCACATACCTGTTCTACGGTCGCATAATGCACCGTAGAACTGCCCTTCGCAAAAATCCCAATGAGGTTATACGATGACTATGTGGCTCGCTTATCGATTATGCGATCACATAACGCATTGTTGTCCTCAATATTAGCTAACATTTTGTCTCACTCTGCTAGTTATACGACCCGCATTACTATGATGCGGCCGCATAATGGGCCGCATAAATTAGCTCTTTTGAAAAACATTTTTTCTTAACTTTTTAATACACAAATTATTTACCGTGAAAATGGTAACGACAATTAAATTTATGAAATGGGACTCTAAAAATATGTGATCTATTCCCAAGCTAGTTGTTAGAGCAGATAATTCTAATAATATGAAATTTAATGATGGAGCATGAGATAAAACGAGATAATGATCGAACCAAAGGGCCTGCTACCTGGATGTAAGCTGGGTCGATAGGGACTTCGAGGTTGACCTTGAGGTCGAGGTCGGGTTATCGGGGACAATCGAGAGTGGGATAACAGCTAAAGATATAATCAAACAAAGCTATTTATAACCAAACTTAAGTTGTACAATGAAGAACACATATAAAGATGAAGAAAACATATAGAGGCAAAGGATATCAAGGTATCCTCGGTATCAGTGAGAGCCAATAAGTTTTAGTAAGAAAAGAGAGAGAAATATATTATTTCACTTTGTAGAATTGTTGGAGCAACACCTGTCCGTTACAAGGTAGGGCGAGTCCCCTTTATATAGGATTGGAAACTCAGTTACGAATACATGTATATTTACTTTATGAAATATGGATATATGATAGCTTGACTCAACGCCCCAGCATAGGCTATGTATAGGCTGGCCCTGTCAGACTCAACCGCGTGTCTTGGGGGATTCCCCCCTTTGGACAAGACCCGAATGAGAGGGCTAAGTCGTGGCTTCATGTCCTCGAGGTCTCGAGGTACCTCCTCGAGATGGTTTGATGGAGGGAAATCGGGCCCTCTGATTTCACCGTATACAGATAGTCTCCGCGATTCTCAGAACGAGGCGATGGGAAATGATTATGACCATTGACTCTTCGAACTCCTCATGGCGATAGTACACTGGCAATTTGCATTGTGGCGCAATCTTTTGTGATAGATGGCATATCTAATATACTCATGCTCAATACTCTATCATTTCCGTTCTTCAAGGTAAAAGTACTGGTGTCGATTTGTTTTTTCAAGGATGCAATAATTGCATTCGTCGGTCAGTTTTCTAGAGCCTCGACGACCGTGTTGTTGCCCCCTATGAATGGGGTGCCTTGGCATTATTTTTCCTATCCAGTATATTTATCGGCATGCTTACATATCCCTTCTTGTCATCTTTTTCTATATTTTAACATCATGCTTGGGGCTTATGGCCTCAAGACCGTTAGGAGAAGTTCCCTTAAGTTGAGCTATGGCCCTTCGAGGGCTTTTGTAAACGTATGCCATGACCCCTCGGGGGCTGTTGTACACGGATTTTTATGAACATGAATATATTCCTTTGATTTTAGCCTAGTAATTGCATGTGTTCTTACCCCTCGAGGACCTTTGACTGCCTCTCTTTACTTCTTGGCTGCTGATATTTGACTCGGGTGCGAGCATACTTTATGAGCTTCTACTGACTGACATGGCTCCCTTTCAAGGCCATTGTTATATCTCGGGGAAATCCTGGATTTATCGGATAGTACTGGGTTGCCTAGGCCTTTTGAAATACATGTAGATAATGTGCAAACTTGGGGCCTTCGAGGATGTTATCCTGGATAAAATCCAGCTTCGGGTACCGGGGGGTCCCATTTGATTTTCGAGGCGGACAACTTCCTTTTGATACGTACGAGATGGATTTTTTGCTAAGGGGTTGCTCATACTCAAGCACCGCTTCGAACCTTTGCGGTGCTTCCGCGATTGGAGCTTCTTGCATTTATTTTTTCTTTTTTAGAAAGGCAATCACAAAATCTAAAACTACCTCATGTTGAGTGACGGCATGGAAAGCTTCATAAATTTTGATTTCTCTTTGGTGGGGATCCTCGAGGCGGGATGCTATCTCGAGCTCGGAGATGATGCAGACGGTTCCTCGAGTCTTGGGTTCTTGTCAAAGGATACTCTCGGGGTTAGGTATCGCCCCATTGGACTATACCATTGTCGTAGGTTCCCTGGGGCTTGCTTTGAGTAGGAGAAACATTACCGCTTCTTAGCATATAAGTGGGGCGGCCTCAGCTTCTTCACAGGGCTTTACTATTATTAGGTAGCTGCACTCCCGCTTTGGCATATGGTTCCTCATTTCCTTAGGTGCAAAAAGTGTTGGTGTGCGCTCTTGCTTTGCTTTGTTAGTTTTACCATAGCTATGACAACTACTTCAGAGATGGCATGGAAGAGAGCGGAGAGTGCCGTTCCCGGCGCTCGGGAGTCGAGGGATTTCTTTCTGAAGACGGTATCTTTGATAAGGGGAAAGCATTTGGAGATGGTGAGAAAATTCTACGGATGTAGTGAAGGGATAACATTGTAGGTGCTTCCTTCGGGAGAAAATATTATGGATTCCACTGACGAATTCTTGAGTGTATACCTGTATCCTTTCGCGTTGGGCCCCCTTGACAGGGTCGTACTTGATTTTTGCTTGAAGTATCGGGTTACTCTGGCACAGATACACCCCTCGTTTTGGTAGGTGGTATTGATGATGAGGTTTTTTGCAGAGAAATCCGATCATGAATTCACGCTCGATCACCTCATCCGGCTGTATCGGCCCTTTCATTACCAGGGCCTACTAACCCTGAAGTGTCATTCATCCCTGCCATTTTTTGCTAATGACAAAGAGGAAGGGGGTCGAGAATGGTCCGGTTGGTTCGTCCGGGTCCAGACAGTCAACATTATCCCCGTGGATCTTTTGCCATTTCCCGAAGGGTGGAATTATGCGCTTGAGTGGAGCGTCCGGTGCTTTTTTAGGCTGTATCTATAGCGGAAGTTAGTTAAATAACAGTGCTTTTACCTTGTTGTAGCAACTTTATGGACGCCAGGCAAAGTCTCTGATCTGCCCGGCTGGGTCCGGAGGTTGGTGACCCATTCGTCCTATGCCGAACGTCGGTGGCAAGCTGTTCTTCGCGTCCGGTGGGGAGCGAAATACCAAGATATGTGTGCGTGCTGCCTTTGACTCAACCCTCATATATTTAAGGTAATATTTACCCATTTTTACTTGCATTGGATCTACCACTTGCAGGCATCAGGAAGTTCCTTGGGATGAGATAGTGTTCTTTTGAAGAGGGGAAGGGGTCGTTGACCTCTCTTCCTGCCCCTCGAGGCGATGGAGCTTCTAGTGGTGCTGACCAGGCCAGTGTCTCCAAGGAGAAGGCATTGTCTGAGTCCGCTGCCCCCGGAGTACCTGATTCTAGGTCGTCGATGCCTTCGAGCAGATATGCTTTGCCCGAAGCTAGCTCTCCCGGGGGAGAAGGGACGGGATCAACAGTAGTATGCTCCGACTTCGAGGAAGTCCGCCGGCTTCACTTTGTGGTGAGTTTAGGCGCAGTTTCCCTGTATTCCGCGTCCTTCGTTCGTCACTGAGTTTTCCTTGTATAGGCCTGTGACAGGCTGATGTCTGAGCTGGTCTGTCAAGGGGCCAAGTTTTAGAAAGTTTGAGGTGAGGGAGAATCTCTTAGGTGGCTTAGCAAGTGGAAGGAGGGCGAGTTGTTGCATTGCGATGCGAAACGTACCGGTGCTCTAATTATGAGAGTTATTTTATGAAGCAAGTAACTTTATGCTGCTCAAGCTTCACTTTCTTCGGCCTTTTTAGGTTAACGCCCTTCTCTGATATATCAGCTGCAGAGAAAGACGACGGCCATGGAGTACCTTAACGGTGATATTGATCACGCCATAAAGGCTTTTGGCGAGCTAAGGGCTCATGTGCAAGCTCATGTTTTAGAGGAGGCAAGTGCCTTGGCCAAGGTTCCTTCCTTATAAGTCCAACTTTGCTTGGCTTGAGATAATGCCAAGATCCTAGCATATGTGATTGAAAAATTGGAATCCAATCTTTCGAAGACCAGGGCCGAGATAATTGACGCCCGGGCTAAGGCGATGCTAAGCCAAACCAACGCTGATAAGGAGATGGCGATCCATATGAAGGATGCCACGAACGCTCAGGCCGAGCTGAAGTGAGCCCTCGACCGGGAGAAAAATATCGAGGAATATGTTCGTTGCAGATCCCGAAGGGAAGTACTCGAGGAGATGGTGGGAGGGGCTTTATTCTTTCCAATGAATTGGATCGAGCAAGGGTGAATGAGTGTAATGCGTGGTCATTTCTTGCTGACGGGGCAGGGAGTGAACCCGGCGAGCTGTAGCCCTTCGGAACGGATCGTAGATTATGCCGTTTTGTTGCTTTATTTTTGATATATGTAGAACATATCTGTTTGTGGAGAGTGTGTCATCTTCCCTATTTTCCCTCTGCGTGCGTAAAATAAGAAGAGACTTTGAAGCCTTACTTCTTCCGCATCTATTTCTGTTATTGCCTTCGACCAAGCCGGTTTCGATATTTGGCAGGATCCTCATAGGTCCGGGACCAACTGGGCTAGCCCGGGGCTTCTAGGTGTGGTTCTTGATGCGAGTAAGCGTTGTGGTCCCTGTGCTTTGTCCGACCATTTAAGTTAAGTCTCCAAGTCATTTTGTGAGTCGAGTTGTTACTGGCCTTTAAGCTCTTTCCTGTTCGCATGGGTGGTTGATGGTGGCCTTTTTTGCCTCGGGTCAAAATGACCTTATAAGCGGGTGACCCGGAGGCTCACTCGGCTGGTGATCATGGAGTTTGTGCCATGACCATAGGCATGCTGTATTTTTGTGCTTATTGCGGGTCCAGTCTCCAAGTCACTTTGCGATTTTTGGGCTATAATTGCCCTTTACGCTCCTTTTGATTTCCCAAATGGGGTAGTGCTTTGCACGTTGTTTTGGTCATTGAAACCTTTCTGTATGTGGCCCCGAGGCTTGCTTAATTAACTATTTTTGGATCCGATCGCTGAATCAGGTTACGACTCAAGCTCATGTCTATTTTGCTTTACAACTTAGAATCAGATTTCCTTTTTTGTTTATGCAATTTAATCCTCAAGTTGCCAATTTTGGCTGGCAACAACGGCTCTTACACTTGTTTGGTCATAGAGACCTTTTGACATGTGGCCCATAGGCTTGCTTAGCTGGCGATAATGGCTCTTACGCTTGTTTGGTCATAGAGACCTTTTGATATGTGGCCCGTAGGCTTGCTTAGCTGGCGACAATGGCTCTTACGCTATTTTTTCCCGTGGGCTTTTTGTAGGCTTTATTTTCCGCTTGTTAAGGTCTTTTTGAAAGATTTTTGCCTAACCCATCATCGGTTCAAGAAGAACCTCGATTTCAAGTTGTTATCGGTGATATTTCGAGCACCTCAAAAGGTTCATAGCCCGTTGTTTGCCTATTTGAGGGAAGCCTATTTTAGCTGGTTCTTTTCGAAATATATTCGAAGTAATTGCCTGCGATTTTTTTAGCGACGGTCGGGCGTCCTCGAGTCGCATTATTTTGGCTGTATCAGCCATTTTGACCATAGTCATATGCATTTGGCCATAGCTATTTTTGATCCCGAGTGATAGTTTAGGCATATACATCGAGGGTATGCCCTTTCGGGATTCTTACAAATGCGACGTATAGCCTAAATTTTGGGATTTTCACGCCTGTTGAGGTCTTACAGTTTGTCATGCCTGTTGAGGTCTTACAGTTTTTCATGCCTGTTGAGTCTTAAGTTTGTCATGCCTATTAAGGTCTTACAGTTCATGGGTGATGTAGAATAGACCTGGTTATGCCGAGTCTGCCCGTTAAGGTTCTTACAGTTTCGGATTTTCCAGCGTATGGTGACTGACAACAACCTCTGAGTCATCGAGTTGTTTAAGCATGAAGACCACTTCTTGTGAGCTCGGAGTTGCCTTGTAGGGGCTTTATGAGCCCGGAGTTTTGATCCTAAGATTGCGCGAGTGCCTAGTCATAGGCATCGAGCCTCCGAGTATTTTAGAATGCATTCGGTGGAGGGGGACCGTGCCGGGGATACACTTGAGATTTCTTTGTGTGGAGAATAAAATGCCGAGAAAATATCCTTTTATTGCTTGGTATAGATGTACATTGTTTTTCCATTGTGAACTCGACCCGTGCATGCACGGCTTCTCGGACCATTTTGGCCCAGCATATAATTCCCGATAGGGGTTTAGTCCGCCGTATCTGGGTTCTCCTGAGGGGGGATACTCTTAGAGGCAAACCATCGTTCGTTGTTAGGCTATCGGATTAAAGCTCGTGACATCATGGAACCTTCTTCTAGTATGCTCTTCTGCCAATAATCTTGCTAACAAAGTTCCTTTCCGGGCGAAAGCCCGGATGAAGGGATAAAACACGGTGGTCACCTATATGAGGCCTAGGAATCTCCGGGGAAAGTCTTGAGAACCTCCGAATATCTTAGACAGCTATCTGTGTTCAGGTTAGTAAAAATAAAATGAAGGAGCAAAAATAGTTCTTTCTTACCGCCGGGTGTGTAGGCGATGTTTCTAGAATTGGTATGTCCCTGTCGTATTCTAGTTCTACCCTTTGCGAGGAATCTCGTTCTTTTGTTGAGATGGGACCGTCGACGCTTTCGGGTAGCACGTTGGTGGTCGTCTGAATAAAATGTTTACACTTTGCGCTTCCTTTGATGGTGTAAAGCCCAAGGTCCCAGTTTGGACTCAGGCAGGCTATATTGAGAGAACGGTCTTTTCAATGACTTGTCATTTGGAATTTACCAAGGATTTGGGATGTGAGGGATATTTGGTTTGTTAATGCGGATCACCCTGTTGACCTTTGGTCCGATACCGTCATTGCGGGGGGCTAAGCTTCCTAAATTTATGAACACATGATTTATTTAAATTAAGCGGATGAGGGAGAGGTTTACCAATGTGCTGTCACGACACTAGGGTGGAGTCGTGGTGCCCTTTTCCCTGGATGCAAGAGTATCCTTGTAAATATTTCCCTGGATCTGTCTTTGTCCCGGTAGCGGGTATTTTTACTTCCCATGTTATGAGTTCTCGGAGGGCATCACCGCTCCTCCATTGTCGTGGTGATACGTCGCGGCTTGTTTACTTCATCCTTCCCAGTAGTCTTCTTTCCTCAGGGCTAGATTTGAGCTTGACCATTCGATAGTACTCGTCGGCGATTTTGGTTGAGTAGCACGACTATCATATTTTTGGGACGGGAGTCATTCGTGGTCCCGCTGCCGCTTGAGTCCTGTGGATTCTGCATCGGGCTGTGGTTCTTTTGAAAGGGCCTTGGTCGAGTAGGCCTGAGTCGCTTAGCGTCCCTGGTTTCTCTTATAGTGATTACAATATTTGGCATAACAATGTTGAGCCCGCACTTTGCTGGACGAGGTTTGCCTGCTAGCTGTGCCTCATCGGATCTGGTTCTGCTGGAGGTTCCCCGAGGACGTCGCCCTCGAACTATCCCTTACCGTTGCGAGGTAGGTTGGATCTTGAGGCGTTCCTCCCATTAGCGGCACATGGACGGTTTCTCCATCTGTTTGGAATTAGTTTCTTCGTGGAAGGCCTGCTTGGATGTGCTGTTTCTGCAGAGGTTCTAGATGGCCGCTCATGGCCTCGATTAGTGGCCGGTGCTGGGTACGGATGCATGGCCAAATCTCGACTGTGTATCTGGCTAAACATCAATTGAAATGACCCGAGGTCGGCGGGTATGCTCTATTTAAACCCCAAGCAAAGGCCAGGGTTGTTTGTTCATCCGAAGCCGGATGCAATCTCATTCGTCCTACCAGGGAGCAAGATGTGACTTCTTGTGGTGTTTCTTCCTTTCTTTGTTCGGTCTCTAACTTGTCGGTTCCCTCCGCTGCTAATTTGATGACATCGGCGTATGTTTCTGCTGTGGGGTCATCTTGAAAGTCGCTATTTTTCTTCGTGCATGCGCGAGCGGTGGTGAGCTCGTCGGGGGAAGCTGTCTCTGGTGTTGCTATGTTGGGGGCCCTCGGATGGCTTTGCAACTGAGCAATGGCCAGTTGTTGTGCCTGCAACATTTCAAAAATAAAGTGAAGACTATCTTCCTATTCTTCCTGGGACAGGGTTTTTCGAACTTCTTGTCGGTCATTGTGTCGTGCGCTTTTGTCGGTGTGAGAAGTTTCGTTGACTTGCTATGCGTCCTGTGAGTTCGTGTCCGCTAGTATTGGTCCGGGTGCATTATCGGGATCCTGTAGAGGTGCTCTGGAGGCCGAGATAGCTATACTATTTTCCGCGTGATCTTCGAGGCAGTCGTTCTCAACTCTTTTTATTGAGCCAGACATTTTTACCTGAAATCAAAGGATCTAGGACAAGAAAAAGTGTGATAAATGATATGCGTTTGTGTAATGAAGCTAGCAAGAAAATAATCATTATTATTTTTAGCCCCACGGTGGGCGACAAACTTTTTACCGTAAAAATGGTAACGACAATTAAATTTATGAAATGTGACTCTAAAAATACATGATCTATTCCTAAGCTAGTTGTTAGAGCAGATGATGCTAATAATATGAAATTTAACGATGGAGCATGAGATAAACCGAGATAATGATCGAACCAAAGGGCCTGTTACCCAGATGTAAGCTGGGTTGATGGGGACTTCAAGGTTGACCTCGAGGTCGAGCTCGGGTTATTAGGGACAATCGAGAGTGGTATAACAGCTAGAGATATAATCAAATGAAGCTATTTATAACCAAAACTGTGTTGTACGATGAAGAACACATATAAAGATGAAGAACACATATAGAGGCAAAGGATATCGAGGTATCCTCGGTATCAGTGAGAGCCAATAAGTTTTAGTAAGAAAAGAGAGAGAAAGATATTATTGCAACTTTGTAGAATTGTTGGAGAAACACCACAAGGTAGGGCGAGTCCCCTTTATATAGGAGAGGAAACTCGGTTACGGATACATGTATATTTAATTTATGAAATATGGAGATGTGATGGCTTGACTTTACGCCCCAGTGTTGGCTATGGATAGGCAGGCCCTGCCAGACTCAACCGCGTGTCTTAGGCGCTTCCCCCCTTTGTCTTTTATCTCGGCCTCGAATCGGACCTTGACAAGCCCCGAAGGAGAGGGCTAAGTGGCTTCGTGTCCTCGGGGTCTCGAGGTACCTCCCCGAGATAGCTTGATGGCAGGAAATCGGGCTCTCTGATTTCACAGTGTACACAGATCAATCCAAAAGGTCCGAACCGCATAAATTTCTAATCACATATTCTTAACTTGACACATAGGGCCTTACAATCATGTTTCCCCAGGACACATCCGAAAGAATTTTTCAAAACTGTTAGGTACAAGAACAAATGTCTTCCCGGTTCTGGTGGGACTAAGACAAGTGAGTTTAATATATATTCCTTAATTTTATCAAAGGCTTCTTGGCACTCATCTGTCCATCTAACGGCTGCATAATTCTCTAAAAGCTTGAAGATGGGCTCACAAATGGTGGTGAGTTGGGCAATGAACCTGCTAATGAAGTTTAATCTTTCAAGTAGGATCATGACCTCTTTCTTCTCTTTGGAGATAGAAAATCTCGAATGTATTCTATCTTCGATGGATCCAACTCAATGCCTCTCCTACTAACTATGAACCCCAGAAACTTCCTAGATGGAACTCCAAATGCACATTTGGTCGGATTCAGCTTGAGATCATGCTTGTGCAGCCTGTCAAAGAATTTCCTTAAATCCCGCACATGATCTTACTGTGTTATTGACTTTATAATATCATCATTCATATACACCTCAATTTATTGATGCATCATGTCTTTGAAAATGGTAGTCATGACCCTCAAATAAGTTGCCTCTGCATTCTTTAAACCAAATGGCATAACCCTTTAACAGTATATGCCCTAAGGTGTGGTGAAAGCAGTCTTTTCTGCATCTTATTCATTCATCAAGATCTGATGGCATCCAACATAAGAATCTCTAAAAGACTGTATCTCGTGTCTGCCATTTTTATCAACGAGGATGTGGATATTTGGCAAGGGAAAATTATCTTTGGGACTTACTTTGCTTAAATCCCTATAATCAACATAGACCCTAGTTTTCGTATCTTTCTTCTGTACTGGGTACCATATTGGCTAACCATATGATGTACGACTCTGATCACATTGGCTTTTACCTATTTTGCGATCTCTTCTTTTTTTTTTGGTCACTCATGTCTGTCTTGAACTTTCTTGGTAAGAAGTTTGTGTACTACCAAATCCACGCTCAATCCAGGCATGTCATCATAAAACCAAACGAACACATCTTTGAGCTCAAACAAACATTGAATCAGGCATCCCTAGTTTTTTGGTCAGGGTGGATGCTTATCTTTGTTTCCCTTACCTCTTCTGAGATTTCCAGATTAATTGACTCGATTTTATTTAGGTTTGGCTTAGGCTTATTCTCATATTGTTAAAATTCTCTATTTATTTCCCTAAAAGCCTCATCCATAATATTCTGCTTCTTGATTCATTATTTCGTAGTTAGACTGCACTTTAGGATCTTGACATAAATTCCACCAGCATGTCATGTTAATAAAATTCACATTAACAGAACTGAAAAGAAGATAAGAAAATCAGGAAAAAGGAAAGTGACATTCATTAATGATGAAACATTGATTTCATTTCATTGAATTGTAAGATAAAAGTGTTTAAATTAGAAAATAAGACAATAAATAAAAAAACATCTAGATTGCACCCTAAAATAATTCAAATGTAGAAAGGATAGCAAAATAGACTACCCGGACTCCCTCCTGACAGGAAAAGGGGCGGCCTCCCAATTTTGTGCTTGAAGTTTGGGCCCATGTATTGCAACTCGGGCCTCTGCCGATCTGGACCATGTTTGACTCGTGCAACATTTCTTTTAGCCCTTCACATATCTCATCGATCTCTTTAGATATGAAGATATCTTCCTCTTCGTCATATCTTGTCTTGACGAAGGACTTTGAAATGTGCAACATGAGCTTGAGAGGACGTAACCGTTCTTTTTATGATTTTTGGCCCACTTCTTATCAGCTAGTGTGGGCTTGAACCCAGTCCGAAAGTACCATTCTTCTCAAGTGTCGTGATGGGCTCAATAATGCCCTGCAATGATTCCCATGGTCCTCTCCCATGTTTATACATATTTGTCAGAATTTGGGTGGCTTGTGACACTTTGTAAATTCGGATAAGGTGTGGATGTGTTAAATGATTATTAATGTGACATTTCACACATGTGAAGTACTATCTGGATGAATTTTTGTGAATGTAGTTGTTATATAATCATGACAGAGAGTGAGGTGCATAATATCTGATAAAATTGACTAAGTTATGGAAGGTCTATCTTCCAACATGATTTTGTGAAAATCGGTTAGGAATTTGACATAGCTTGTAAATACATCGCAAGGTCATGTAAACTCACATCCTTAGACAATGCAAACTCACAGTCTTAGACAGTGCAAGGTACTGTCTAGAGCACTAACTTAGGCGCCCCTGATGATGTAAGGTAGTTTAGTTTTGGCACCTCTAATAGCGCCTTGCACTGTTATTTTGGTGCCTCTGATGATGCCTGACAAGTGTGTATTTTATCCACTTGTTAGTACCTTCTTGCTTTAGTTTTAGTTCGAAAGTGTTGATTTTTATTCCCAAAACTAATGAAATTGTGCAAATTGCAGGCATGTTGGAGGATTGAAGCTTAACGAAGAAATCTAAATTAAAAAAAAAGAGTATTCCAGCTCAAAAAGGCAATAAGGAGTAAAACAAGAAAAAGTACGATCTGCAAAAGTAATTCTACGGCAGCAGAAGAAAGTGCGATCCGCAAAATGCACATGCGTCTGCAAAAAAGACACCTGAAGCCTCAGAGGAGTTTTAAAAAGCTCAGTCCACACACCAAATTGTGCGGCCGCAAAATCTGGTCGCACTGACAAGAATGGAAAAGTTCAAAGAAGGTGCAAAAAGATCAAGTGTGAAGCCTCGCCAAAGTGCAGTCCGTAAATGGAAAAGTGCGGCCGCAGAAGCTGAAGTGCAGCCGCAGATGGAATTGTGCAACTGCATAATTCCTCGCAACTGAAGAAAAGAAGAAAAGTAAGGATCACACATGGAATTGTGCGACCACAAAACTTCCCAAAGGGCATTTTTGTCAGCAAATTTCAGGTCACTATAAACAAACGGGAAATACTTTTTTAGGGCAAGTTTTGTATAGTAAGTGCTATAGCGGTTATATTTTACTCTTTTGAGAAAGTAGTGACAATTTAGAGAAAATCCATTAGTTTTATCATTTAACCATAGTTTATGGATTTAATTTCTTCTTCTACTTTCTTTTCTTCACTTTCTAGCATGAGTAACTAGATTTTATCTAGAGTTGTAACATAACCCTAGATTGTAAACTTTATGGGTTATTAATTAATGCTTATTTATGATTATGTATTTATTATTTAGCCTTGTTCATGCATTATTTCTATAATTAATGGTTGCAAACATTGATTCATGCATATTTTGACTTAGTTCTTACTTGAGAAAGAGGAACTTAGTTTAGGAAAATTTGGCTAACAATGAATTGAGCTAGTTAATATTTTTGCTAGTTTAATTAAAGGGTTTGAACTAGAGATAGATAAAACTCGACTTGGACTCATATCAACTGTTTCGATTGGTACCTAATTGGAATTGAGAAAGCCAATTTGGGCATAACCACTCTATGACCAAGATGTATTGAGTGGGTACTTGAGAATTGAGAGTTATAATATACCCTGATCTGCAAAACAAGCATTAACGTATTTTACCTATTAGGTTTGCATCCAAGTGAAGGTCACATCCATAGGCTTTTTCCCAATTGATTAAAAACATCAAAAATAATTATTCTCTGTCTAATTACTTGCAATTAGCTTAAATCTCTTAGTTTTAATTTGTAAAACAAACACCCTTTGTTTGGAAGCATTATTGTGTTGTTTCACGTACCCTCATAAAAAATCTACCCTAACACCATTCATAAAATCACTGAGGAATTCGACCCCGACTCTTGTTGGGTATTATAATTGCAACGACCATTTTCACTCACTATTGAGTGTGAATTGGACGTGGATCAATTTTTGTGCCATTGCTGTGGAATTTTTTATAGTGTTAGCTATATATTTGAGTGTGTTCTTGAAATATCTTCTTTCTCTTTAGTATTACTAATTTGTCGAAGCAATCGTAGGTACAAAATAGCAAAAAATGAGCTCGAAAATATGCCACTGGGTGAGTTAGATGGGGAGGAGGAACAACTAGATGGTGTGCTTCAAGTTCCACATCCGAATTATTGATGCCGTTGTAAACAAGACAACGTGCCCCCATCTCCCCCACCTCTGCCACCACAAACACAAGTGACGCAACACCGAATTTTTTGCAACAAAGGTTACGTAAGTACAATTGTGATGCTCACTTTGCTAGAGCAACTAGGCTTTTTCACCGGTTCACCAAATCAAAATGCTTATAAACATTTGAAGGGCTTTGTGGATACCTGTTGGGGGAGCAAGAAAACAAATGTTTTCGAGGATGCTTTGAGGCTAAGGCTTTTTGCCTTCTCTCTATGGGAAAAAACTTTAGATTGGCTAGAACGCTTGCCTAATCATTCGATCCATACTTGGGATGAATTGACGTAAAGTTTATTGCTAAATATTTCTCTCCTGGTCATATAGCTACTCTTATGGATGAAATATTGGCTTTCAAGCAAGAGCCCAATGAACCTTTGCATGAAATTTAGGAGAGGTATCGAACAATGGTAAAGGAGTGCCCGAACAATGATATGACTGATAAAATGATCCAACAAACTTTCTACCGTGGTATTAATACTAAAACCATGTGTGGTCAATTAATTGTCGGAGGCAACTTTATGCCAACACCTTATGCGGAGGCATGTGAGATTCTTGATGAGATGTCGGAAATTTCCTTGACTTGGCAATCCCAAGCCAATGTTCCACAAGGTGATCCCAACATGGTTCACCTTCATAAAGCGTTGTAAGACCATGGGCAATCCATTGCGGAAATAACGACAACTATGACTCAACTTGCCAAGGCCCAACTTAATCAAGTTCAAGCTTCTAAGCAAAGTCATGCTATGGAAGGGGTAAATGTGTTGGTCAACAAGAAGAGGACAAAGGTCCACAATTTCAAACCCGAGCAGAGATTTATGTGCAAGATGATGGTAGTTTTGATCAAGATGATTATTATCATGAGCAAGAGGAAGAGGTGAAATATGTGAACAACTTCAAGGGCAAAGGAATAATTTCTAAAGCTCCAATCAACAACAATGGTGACCAAAAAATAACCAAGGCAATTGGAGTTCTAACAATCAAGGGAATTGGCACAACAACAACAAAAATCAAGGAAATTGGAGTGGAAAAAACCAAGGAAATTAGGGAGGTAAAAATCTAGGTGGTTGGGGAAATAAGAACAATCAAGGAAATTGGGGGTCGGGCTTTCAAAGGCCCTCAATGTACCAACAACCAAGCAACCCACATTCTTATACTTTCCATGGTTCAAGTTCTTCAAACATTGAGATGGGCCGTATTGAGAATATATTTAAGCAAATAATGGAGAAGAACGCCGATTCGGATGCCAACTTTCCTCACATACAACATCAATCCGTAATCTTGAAGTTCAAATATGAAAAATTTCTCAAGCTCTTAATACTCTTCCTAAGGGTGCACTACCAAGTGATAGGGTGGTAAACCCAAAGGGTGATAATAATACAGGGAATGCTATGGTGGTTATAACAAGAAGTGGAAGAGGTGGAAATTCACCCACCTCAAGTGAAAGGCGACTTGTGGATGATGACCAAGTGATACAAGAGGAGGAATCCTAAATGATGATGTTCAAGCAAGTGGTGAGGTTCAGATGGACATTGATGGTAGTGTGGAAGAGACTCAAGAGAAGGTGAACCCATCTAGAGGGCACATTATTGACATACCTAAGCCTCCACCTCTCTATCCTCAATGACTTGTGATGTTATTAACGTCAATACCATACAAGGGGGGGGGGGGGGATTTGTGTGGTACCTAATTTTTGCGTTAGAAGAACCTAGTTCTTCTAAGTGTTCTAACTACACCAGTTTGCGGAATAATAAGTACTGAAAGTAAAGTGCACAGAGATTTTTTATGTGGAAAACACCTGGCTCAAAAGGTGAAAAAACCACGACCTACTACTCAGTAGGATTTTCCCAAACTCCACTAAATCACTGAGCCAAAAACTGCATTTACAAAACTCTTTGTAAACCTAAGGATTAACTCTAATCCCAGTGTAGCACACAGCCTCAACTGTTGCGACACCTTCAAGTTAACTCTAACTTGAATACTCAAAGTACCTAATACAATTGCTTCTAAGAAAGCTGAAAGGTACAATATTAAAACCTACTACAATTGAACTAGACTTAGAACAAACACAATGATGAAACTGGTTCTTCTATCTTAGTTCATGTAGCTTCAGACGTGCACACTTGTATCTCGCATATATTGCTTGCAAATCAGACTTGCTCTTTTTGCTCTCAAATATGCTTAACTTCTGCGTATGTGCATTACCTGTAAAAGAGAACAACTTGGTTATTTAATAGATTAGCAGTTAGAGTTTGATCGAGACTCCAATGCTTATCCTTAGTCGATTTGAGTCCTTAACCAATACAAACTCCCATCCGTATCCTAGCTTAGGATTGTGTTCTCTTGTCATAAGGAGACTGTCCTCCTTAGAACTCAATGCAACCTTTTCGATTCCGTTCAGAAGATATTTGCTGCGCAATCTTCAATACATATCTTCCTCACGTGCCTTTCATGTGCAAAGGTTATGACTAACTGTGTCTCCCAAGATGGACCAGGTCCTTCCCTGAGTTCATTTGTCAATCTTCAAAACTTCAACTGAACTTGGGCCAACAAATTCCCCCTTTTTGATGATGACAAACTCTGTGCTTTTAGAGATCAAAAAACCTGTGAAACTCAGCTGAAATATCAACACTTAGAAAATTTTCAATTTGTCATAAAGGGCCAGATTTAAGTTAGGTCATAAACATCACTAGTTCAGATAATGAATTTAAGCACAAGCACAATATCTTCCCCCTTTTGGCGTCATCGAAAAGTTGCACAACTAATGTGAATCCTTGAAAGTTAATTAATACTCATGGCCACTGGGGCAACTGCAAGTGAACACATGCTTTAGTTTATCAAAAATCAGCTCAAAAATAGCTATTAAGAACAAAATTAACAAGAACAAGGAAGCTGCATTCATTGATTAAGAGGTGTTTCTACAGACAGTCCACAAAAAGAAAAACAAAATTTCCAACCATGAGCAAAACGAAACAAGAACAGAACCATGAGCAAACTTCCTAAACTTGGTAACTGAAGGGATACTGGACTGGACACTAAGAATAGGACACCTAAGGCTTAGAAGAGCTAGAGGGTTGGGCTTGTAGTAGATTTAGAATTTGTTGGAGCATGCCTTCATTTTTCACCTTTTCCTTGGCAAGTTCAGCTCTTAGCCCATTCCTTTCTCCCTCCAATTCAACAATTCTGGCATTTAGCCTTGCTATTTCAGCATCCTTTGTTCCAACCTCCTGAACCAAGGCTCTGACCTTGCTGTTCACAGGAGTCTTAGCAGATGAACCAGGTTCAACAGGGCCAGTACTAAGCAGATAATCACAGGCTTGAAGGGTTTTGATCCCAAAGTGCTCTTTGCTGGAA
>MU761507.1:226130-250062 GCA_026770625.1 Nicotiana glauca | reverse complement strand
CATCAGTAGATCAGCCAATTTTTCTTTAGACAAGAACTTAATCTTTTCTTTAAGGTGTAGAATACTTACCTCCTGTTTATCTTCTGATTCTCCAATGGCCATAAGAGCTTGCTCATCTTCAGCTTCATTTTCTGAGTCCTCATCTGATGTTTCTCCCCATGCTGCAACCATAGCTTTAGTTGATCCTTTGTTCCTTCTTGGTTGAACCTGTTCCTTCTTCCTGTTTCTTCTATCTGCTCTTTCTTTCTTCTATTCAACCTCCCATTGAGGGCAGTTTCTGATGTGGTGATCTGTCTTCCCACACTTGTAACACCCCTTATTGGTTAGTTTCTCAGGAGCCCTAGGTTTGATGAATGTTGTTCCTTTTGAAGGACCCTTTCCTCTCATAAGATATTTCTTGAAATCTCTGGTTATCATAGCCATTTCATCATCTTCAAGATCCGATCCTTCTGAGATTCTGAGAGCCAGACTTCTTTCTTTCTTTGGAGCATCCATCTTCAAGGTTTGCCTTCTCAATTCATAGGCAGTCAGATTTCCAATCAGTTCATCCAATTTCAAGGTAGCAATGTTTTTGGATTCCTGAATAGCAGTGATTTTGCTTTCCCAGGAGATTGGCAGAACTCTAGTTAGAATCTTCTCCACCTTGTCTTCTTCCAGGATAACCCTTCCAAGAGACTCAAGTTCATTTGTCAGTGTAGTGAACCTGGTATACATCTCTTGGATAGTTTCTTCATCCTTCATAGTAAAATTCTCATATTGAGAATATAGCAGTGTTCCTCTTGACCTCTTCACCTGAGGTGTTCCTTCATGAGCAACTTGTAACGTGTCCCAAATCTCCTTGGCTGTCACACCTCCTTTTTTCCGAAAGGGCTTTATCGGCTTTTACTACACCCCGGGAAGGGATATAATAAAGAAAGGAGTTTTTCCAATTTAAGGACAATCGAAATGGGATTCGTTGTTATTTCAAATTCAGAGTCGCCACTTGGGAGATTTATGGTGTCCCAAGTCACCGGTTTGAATCCCGAATCGAGGAAGGGCTTGACTCTATTTAACAGTTGCGAACCAGAAATCCGGGTAAGGCATTCTGTTAACCCAGGAGAAGGTGTTAGGCACTCCCGAGTTCCGTGGTTCTAGCACGGTCGCTCAACTATCATATTTGGCTAAAATATTTGATTTTAATACATATTATCTTATTTGTGCAATTTTAAAATTAATTACCGCTTTTTTGTCAAGTATTTTATAAAAAAATGAACGTCATTTAAGAATATATTTTCGGATCACGTCACATGAAATGCACCCGGATCCTCGACTCATTCTTATTCAATATTTTCGGATTTGGATTTGGGTTGCATGAAATGCACACCCGTATTAGGAAAGTAAGATTATTAAAAATCGCACCTAAAGCGACTAACGTATTATATCTTTTGGGAAGACCGTGAAATTCGCTAAATGGCCTATCCCGAATACTAAGTATTTTATTAAGTAATTAATGAGGGCCCCGCAATTGTGTATTTGATTTGGCGAGGCTCGTCCCATATTTATTTATTAGAGGCCAAATTAAAATAGCTAAGTTTTCTATTTTTTGTCTCTATAGGTTGATTAATCTACAAATATGAATTTGAATCCCAAATTCAAGTCTAGACTCAAACAAAAGGATAAAACCTTTTAGCTTGAACCCGCTACCTAATTCAAAATCCGATTTCATATTTATGGTTTAATCCCGTATTCTAATTACTTATTTTTATATTATTATATTTGGGACTTTTAATTAAATTACAGCAACATCCTTGGGTCTGAAATGGGCCATGCTGTGACATTAAGCCTTGTATCTTTGTTGTTAAGTCCCTTATCAAATGTACCAGGGACCAGCCCCAAATCAATTAGGCTAATTAATCTAATGAGATAGATTACTTAATCAAATTACCACTTTTAGACCTGTTCGAATATTACAGCACTTCTCTAAATCTATTGACTTTTGACAGGCTAAATTCATTAAATGTTCATATTGCTTTAATCATTTTTATATTTTTTTTAGTGAATGCCTAAATACTAGTGCTGAAAACTAAAACAGACATGTAGATTTAATAACTCTATTGTTATAGATCAATTGTTTTAATCAAGATATCACTACTGGATAAACTGGAATACTAAAGTTGTTTACACAAAATGAGATTTCATTATAAGAACCTACACAGTTTATGAATCTAATTATCAATTATTTTTGCTTTTCCAAAAAAAAAAATAAAAAAAATTCAATCAAAATAAAATATATACTGATTTTGAATCAAATTTCAATAATTCGAATAGAACATTGCTAGTTTCAACTTCCTTTTCTGCACCTAGGACCTTGTTACATTTATTGGCAATTATAACACGACTGAAACAACATCAACATACAAATCCTGATATTATCAACTTTCGCTAACTCTGATGTTTGTCAAAAATATAAACCAAAATTTAAGCTCATAAAAAGTTCTAATTATACAGTCCTTCAGTTTATTAATACAATTGAAACAAATTTCTAACATATCAACTAATCAATCAACACTAACTCTTCTTTATTTACAGGGATAACAATCCAGAAGATAGATGCAAGCACGAATTTCATTGCACAGGCTTCAAAATGAACCATTCATACAACTTCAAACTGCAGTAAAGTAATACCTGGAATTTCAGAATTAAGAAGAAGTAGGATCAGTTAACAGTAGAACGAGCAAACAGCAGTATCAATCAACAATTTTCAGCCAGCAACAGGACGAGGTTAAAATGCAATCATAGCTTCAATACACCAGAATTAAACCACAACAAATGATAGAAACCAGTAGAACAGACACTTGAATAATTTCAATGCAAATTCATCAGCACTCCAATTACCAAAACCAAAGAGAATTGAGATATAGCCTAAAAATCAATGAAACAGTGATGTTTTAGGGGGTTTTTCTATTGATTTCCAATATTTTTGAGCTTTTTGGAATGTTGAATTGTGAAATTTAGATCTAAGGAAGCCGAAATTATTTGGGAGAGGTTTTTTGATTTTCAAAACTTATAAAATGAGGCATATCAATGCCTATTTATAGAATTAGAATTGGAGGGAACTTTGAATTTCAGATTTTATGCTTTAGTCCCTTTTTTATTTCACTTATACCCTTATTCTTTATTTTGTATTTCAATTAACTACCCTTATTTGTTAAGAATTATGCTAGTTACCCCATCTAGAACCTTCTATCCTAATGTAATTCCCTATCTACCCCCACTTCACTTAAAAATCTACCCCATTGCCCTTTTAGGATTCCCAAAATACCCCTGAATTTTGATTGTTTTTACTAAGTGCCCTACTGCTTTTTACCCTTTTAACCCCCTGAACTGTCGAATTTTACCCTATTACCCTTTAATCCCTTTTACCCCTGAACTCCAGATTTTAACAAACTAATTATCAGAATTTAACGAATCTAATTTTAATTCCAACTAATTACTGATTATCATTTAACAGCTATAACCAAAACAATACTAATTAACCCTAAGTAATCAAACTTATTATTAATACTGACTAACAATTATCCAAAATTATCACTGACTAACAATTATCAAAATCAACAAATTTCAGAAGCTAACAAGCAATTAAAATCACACTGAGGATCATGAGAATCCAATTATACTATTTTTGATATCAATTTACTAAATTAATCAGAATCTATTAAAAACCTAATATTAATATCTAATTACTAAAAGTCAGTAAACCCTAGTAAGACTAAACAGACAGAATTTAAGAGATTCATGATAAAAACCAAAAAAAACAAACGTGCATGCAAGAAACAGAAGTAAAGAAAAGAGAAGAAGAAACTTAGCTTTTTTTTAGTTTTTTTATCACTGGACCATCTTTAAACAATCAAGACGGAATAGGCAAATTTCTTGAACTTTTGACTTCACCGGAGGATTTTCAAACTTGTTTCAAGCTGATCCAGTTGGCTTTTAGGCTCAAAACTTTTAGAATCGTGTTGAGGGTGGTCAGGAGGTGATAAGGCGTGATTTTGGGCTAGTTTGGACGAAGTTGTGTTCGCCGGAGTTAGGGTTCCAGCGACACATTTTTGGATATTCGAAGCGAAAGAGGGGGATTCTAAGGAAAAGAAGTAGAGGGGTAGGATCAGGGGCTCGAGGTGGTTCTGTGGTGTTATTTGGGGGCTGGTTGGTGTAACTGGTGTTTCCCGCCGGTAGGGTTCCGGCTGGGGTCGGCAGGGAAGATGGGGCGGCTAGGGTTTGGGGCTGGAGACAAAGGTGAAAAATGTTTCTGATTTTAAGTTTGGTATATGATATGTATTAAACATGTAACAATCAGCCACAACCGTTGGATTAATCCAATTGAGCGGCTCAGATTTTCTGGCAATTATACGACGCCGTTTCACTTATTAATAAGATCAGGTCTCAACCGTTGGATCAAGATGATGAAGGGTCGAGATTAACCAAAGCCAAACGGTGTCGTTTCATATTTAATGAGATCAAGCTATACGACCGTCGAATCCAACTGATCAAAGGCTGAGATCAAACGCATTTGAACGACGTCATTTGGTTAGAATTGAAGCTGACCGGATTTGGACTGTATTGGGTGTATTTTTGGTTTGGGCTTAGGGTATTTAGCCCAAAATTTTAAACAATCCCTTCTTTCTTTTGTATTTTCTCATTTTGTATTTTGTTTTTTTGTATTTTTATTTTCTACTTCCAAATTTATTATTATACTTTTTCAGATTTATAAAAATTGAAAACTTAGACTAATCCAACTAATTAAAGCCTAAAATTAATAACTATATATATTTTTAACAATTTTTAATTAAAAATGTTAAAATGAACTATTTTTCTGTGATTTTCTTTAAATTGTTCTAAAAATGAATTAATACCCACTTGAAATTAAATTCCTAATGTAAATACATATTTTGTATTATTATTATTTTTATGAGTTTATTATGCAACTAATTAATACAAAAATGCAACAAATATCAAAAAAATTGTAAAAATAATGAAAAATTATTTTTTTTGGATTTTAGGAATAATTTGCTTAGGGCAAAAATCACGTGCTCACAACAATATTAAAACCTACTACAATTGAACTAGACTTAGAACAAACACAATGATGAAACTGGTTCTTCTATCTTAGTTCATGTAGCTTCAGACGTGCACACTTGTATCTCACATATATTGCTTGCAAATCAGACTTGCTCTTTTTGCTCTCAAATATGCTTAACTTCTGCGTATGTGCATTACATGTAAAAGAGAACAACTTGGTTATTTAATAGATTAGCAGTTAGAGCTTGATCGAGACTCTAATATTTATCCTTAGTCGATTTGAGTCCTTAACCAATACAAACTCCCATCCATATCCTAGCTTAGGATTGTGTTCTCTTGTCATAAGGAGACTGTCCTCCTTAGAACTCAATGCAACCTTTTTGATTCCGTTCAGAAGATATTTGCTGCGCAATCTTCAATACATATCTTCCTTACGTGCCTTTCATGTGCAAAGGTTATGACTAACTGTGTCTTCCAAGATGGACCAGGTCCTTCCCTGAGTTCATTTGTTAATCTTCAAAACATCAACTGAACTTGGGCCAACAACTTGCCAAGTAAAATGGTGAGAATCAATTCAAGAAGTTCATTCAAATGATAAAAAGTCTCTCTATTAATGTTCCATTGGTAGAAGCTTTGGAACAAATGCCCGGTTATGCCAATTTTATAAAAGATATTGTGACAAAGAAGATGTCAATAAATTTTGAAACTATCAAAGTTACTCATCAAGTGAGTGCAATTGTTCATCCCATGGCTCCTAAGTTGGAGGATCCCGGTGCTTTCACGAATCCTTGTACTATTGGGAGTGCCGATTTTGCTAAAGCTCATTATGATCCTGGGGAGAGTATCAATTTAATGCCCTAATTGGTGTTTAAAACTTTTAAAATTGGAAAATCAATACCCACATCTATGAGGTTGCAAATGGCCGATCGTACCATAAAGAGGCCATTGAGAGTGATTGAGGATGTTTTGGTCCAGGTTGATAAGTTCATTCTTCCAGCGGACTTTGTTATTATAGATTGTGAGGTTGATTATGAAGTTCCTATTATTCTTAGGAGACCTTTCCTTACCACGGGTAAGTCTTTGTGATATAGATGTTGGAGAACTCACTTTCTGGGTTGGTGATGAAAAATTGGTATTTCATGTTTGCAAGCATGCGGTAACCAAATAGCAATGATATGTGTTCTTTCATGGATTTGGTGACCAATGTTATTGTTGATGATAGAAGTGCTACAATTAGCTTTAGTGATATGTTTTGCTCAACTATAATGATGATGATATGGATGGTTTCATGGAGTGTGTGAACTTTTTTCAAGGAATGGGGTCGTATAGCTATGCATTTCAAAAATTGTCTTTAGATATTGAGAATAGGAAGACTCCTCCTACAAAACCCTCTATTGAAAATCCACCTACTTTGGAGTGGAAGGCATTGCCTTCATATCTTCGGTATGAATTTTTCGGTCCTTTTTCTAATTTACTAGTTATTCTTTCCTTTTGTTTGACTAACGTGCAGGTTGATTCCTCATTGGCGGTACTGCAAAAGAAGAAGAAGGCTATTGGGTGTGTTGCACCCTATGTTGAACTAGTCAAGACAGGAATCAACTTGTGGTTTCTCTGTTGTTGATGAAGGACAGTGGCTGCCTAATATTTAAAGGTATACAAGGGTACCTATTTAATTACTAAGTCATATTCCTTATAGGTCTGTGAACCAGTGAGATTATGGGTAAGGGTTCTTGTTCTTCTAAGAGGAAGGTGTTAGGCACCCCTTAAAATCTACCTGAGGTATCTCCATAAGACTTAGACTAATGTTTAGGAACTAGTTATTTATACTATGCTTTATTACTACTAAGGCATGTCATATTATATATTAAAGGGAGTGTATATGGAAGACTTAGGAGGTATGTGAGTTTATAAGCATTATGGAAGGTTAAAAGGATTCTGAAAGTAGTTTGTACTTTAAGGCTTATAATTATTAAGTTATGAGAGCAATCAATTTAACGGATAAATGTTTGTATAATTCTAAAGATGTTTGTAAGAAAGTGATTCTAAATGTACGTTGGTTTAAATATTCTAAAGAAGAGCAATCTTTGAAAACTCATTTGAGTAGCAGTACCTTATCGCCTTTTATGAAAAATATGATTTCATTCCATGTTAGAAAAGGCCAGCGATTCCTTTTCTAATTCCCTTTGAAAATGGGCTGCTATTTTTTATTAGAGTCTGGGCTTCAAAATCTTTAAGGGAGATGAGTGTATAAGATGAATAAGTTATGATTGGCAGAGTGAAGATTAATTACTAACTAATTCTCTTTAAGTCCTATATTAGCTAAAGTTTGCTTATGTTTCATGTGATATTAAAGCATGAAGGTAAATCACATAATTTAATACATGAGTGTTAAATACATGATAATGAAATACAATAAAACGACAAAGGCAGTAAGCGAAAATAATGAAGCAGTAAACTAGGTTATGGAAATAATGAATAATAACTAAAGAAGTAAGGGAGAGAGGGCTGGACTCTAACAGTTGGGCCTCAATAAGGTAGGCCCAGCAATTGAAAGGCGCGACTATAGCTGACTGGATTCTTCAGAAAATGTAGCAAAGCTGGTTTGGGCCTAAGTTCCTTAGGAACTCAACAGGCCCAAATGTATACATGCCCAAAAAGAAAGAAGGTCACTAGAAGTATATCCCACATTCTTAACATATTCAAAATATATATGAAATATGTATAGACAAATAATTAGAACAAGAAAATAATCACTAATTTGAATACTCTGAGAAATTATATTAATGTGGTGGTTCTACTCGGCAAATAATTCACATTGAAAACCTTTCATTGTCATTAAACATTAAACCCCCAAAGAACGTAATGTGTCAATGAATTAAGGGCTAAGAAGGAAGTTCTACTCAAGGTCGATGCTTCCTTGAATCCCTCGACACTTCAAATTCCTAAGAGACTCAAGGCCCAGGGCAATGCTCGTGCTGGGGAAAGCAGCCCAACCTAGAGCCAAACACCACTCCCAAATACCCTTAAATACTAACAACATGTTTTCCTTATAGGTTTAAACTAAATGCTATAGCATTACTTACCACAATAATATACTTTCCATCCTAACATAAGAACATATAGTCTACATTTGATATCAAACAAACATATATCAAATGAATCTAAAGGCCTGACTTTCAAACACATATAGGTGAGGAGAAGAAGCATCATAAGTATACTACAAAGGTCTGAACACTAGAGAAGAACAATATTCCAAGGAAAGCCAAAGCTATACAACAACTAATCAACAGATACAGAGGTTCCTGTTTTTGGAAAACCAAGTGCGAACTGATTGGTTTTGCTTTTAGCACATACATAGGTTGACAATACTACTTTAACACTTTAAAGGTCACCAATGAAGGTTCAGCTAACACAGTCATGGCTAACCATTTACAGATATTATCAAATATATATAGGACAAGATTAACTCTCTCAATCGGTCTACAGGTTCACAGATTAAAACAAGGAATCCCTAAGGGCTTCAACAGAGTCATACTCCTAATAGTGTTAGCTTCAAACAAATTATCATGTTCAGATAGTATCAGCAAAGTCCTTATAAGATTTTAGGGATCAAATTTGGTTTTAAATTCAACAGTAGGGAAAAGGCTGGGGTAGTTCTGGACAAGACATGAAACCAGGAATCAAACAAGAACACGCAATACCTATTTAGTTACATGAACACTTCAAGTGAAGTAATACTTTCATACAGATAGGGAAGCTTTACAAAGTCAGGTTAAGCATGACATGAGGAGAAAGAGTTACAGATAAAGAGAAGGCCTTGCATGAAAACAGGTTTAACTCAAACCTAAGTCTAGATTAATATCTAAGTATGAAATAATCATACTTACGTTTTCACAAATTATCACTTGGTTATAGTAGGGCAACTAGATCCTGTTTTTAGGAAGACAATCTTAAAAGGTAAAATGCATGTCATATTATCAAAGACAAATGATAACCTAAAAGGATTAGGGACAGGAGGTATTACACCAAGTAAGTTTTAGATTGAACATGCAGTTGAAGATGTTAACTAATCAAGAAAACAACCAAGTTCAGCCTAACAAGTTATCAACCATTTATAACAAAGAAAAGAGATAGGATCATGATTGTGTTATGAGGAAAGATAACTTGGTTTTTAACAAATATGTAGAATAGGACTACTAGGATTTATGAAGAGAAAAAAGTTTAATTCAAACAAGGCTAGGTCAATAGAGGCAACAACAACTAGACAAAATAAAAAAACCATAGTGACAACTCAGAAATAGTTTAACAAACATAAGTAGAGAATAAAAATATATAAACACTTAGAGTTCATGCTTAAAGCTAAATGTTAGATGATATAAACTTACACACCTTCAGATTCATCTCAGTCACGGTTATCAAATAATATGCTCAACTTCAAGACTCACAAACTATAGAGAAGCAACAAATAAGGGCAAAGGTCACTGCATATCAACGAAAATCTATGAAGTTCACGTGAACATGAACACATAATAACTCAAACATGTAGAATGTTGGAAACCCAAGAACAAAAATTAGTAGGAATCAATTAATGGTTTGATCAGTCATCGATTAAAGACTCAAAAGCAGAACAAATAATCACAAGTGGACATTAAACTAGCAGAACATAAGCACTAACATGCTGATCACAAGCACCATAAAATAATTGTAATCCTTATAATGTAACTAACATATTTTTAGCATTCAAAGAAGATGAACAAAAGAGAAGGATGAGAGATGTGCTGACCATTTTGAGACCAGCAGACCAAAGGAAGGCTATTTCTTAGTTGCTTAAGACCCCAGGAACATCAAGTTTGAACGAGCGACAATACTCAACAAACAAAAAGAAAAGAACAGTAAGAAAACATATGCTTTTAAACTCTAAATTTCTTAGATGATTGATAGCATTCATATCTGTGTGTGTTTTTCTTCAGTGTTAGGTGGTGGTAGATGAGAACACTAAAGGCCCTATTTATAGCGCCATTTAAGGCTCTAGGGTTTCAAAGGATTTAAATCAAATAGTGGAAGATGGCGATAGTTGAGTGATCATAGGAAAGTAGAGGTAAAATCAGAGAACACAAAGGGAAAATAGTGACGATTTTACCTGATAGGAGAGAAGTCGACTGTTGAGGGCACAAAACCATCGGGTAAGAGCCTTAATGTCTAGAGTTTACTTTGCTTGACATATTGACCAAGAATAATCACGATAACCCTGAGAAAAATTCATCCATGCCATAGATTTATCAAAATAGAGGACTATTTCAAAGGTTTGACCCTTGCACAATTTGGTTTAGGGTTTCGATTTAGGGTTTTGAATCCCCCTCAACGAGAATGGAATTATGGTCTCGAACTTTATAGCTTAGGAAAAAAGCGACTTGACTTAGCCAGTTGTATTTGAGAGCACAGACGGAATGCTATTTCAATCTTAAGGATTAGAATGTGATGACTCAGATTTACTGAACCAAATGGGGAACTTACAGCGGGATTCTTGGATTCGGAAGGCAAAGGAGATGAAATCTTTGATTGATTTGTGACCTTGCACTAATTTGTGCAAGGTTTGGTGATTGATTTGGTTTGCGAGTTGAGAGAAAAGAGAGGGGAAAGGGAAAAAGAGGCGGCGAGGTTAAAGGGAAATGATTTAGGATTTTTGGTAGTTGGGGATCAGTCTCTAAGGTTAAGAGTGTAAGATAGAATATGGGCTGTTTGATCATTTAATCAACGACCCTGATAAATAGAGGCTTTATGTTCTTAAAGAAATTAATTTGGGAAATACAGGAACCGTTGGATTTGTGTGATCCAACGATGGAGATAAAATCTGGTAATGAGTTGGAATTAAAAGAGAAAAATGGGAAATAATGTGGGTCATCGATGGTTTGGGTCAATGACTTAGATCATTTGTTTTTCTTATGTGAGGGTGGGAGACGAGTGACGTGGCGTGTTGTGATTGGTGCAGATGGGATGACTTGGATTGCCAATAGGGAAAGAGATGGGTGTTTGGGTTGGGTAATTTTTGGATTGGGCTTGAATAATTGGGCCAAAGTAATTTTAAAAATGGCCATTTTACATTTGATTCAAGAATTGCAATTATGGCCTCTTGGTCTTTTAACCCCTTTTGAATTTAATTTAAATAAACTTAATAGTTTTCAATAAGATGTGGTAAAAATTATAATTATTATTATATACTTAATTATTTAAAACTAATTATTTATAAAATACTTTATTTTCTACATTGTAACACTAGTTTTCGAATTTCACATAATAATCTAATTAATTAAAAATTTATCAAATTGATTATGGAACCTATATAACATATGTATAAAAATTATTTTTATAATCTTAAAAATTGTGAATATGTTTGTTAATACTGTATGACTAATTTTAAAACTAATGCTTGGTTAATTTATGAAAAACAAATATTTATTACTAAAAAAATACTTTGAAAATAATTATTATAAATTATTAAGTATAAATAAATAAATTTATAAGGGGAGGGTCAAAATTGGCCGTCAATAGCTGACCCTCTTTGACCGGAGACGATGAAAGAGTCTTCGGGCAAAGAAATTGAACCAAAGCCAATTTTGTCCCAACTTCTAGACAAGTATTACGGGAAATGGAGATGGTGATTGCAGGATTGAGTTAAGGAAGAATCTAGAAAGACGTGGGAATATTAGGACCGATTTCTGGCTTTGAATTGCTTACATACCTCGGGCCTAATGAGGATTAAGCCTCATGTAGTTCTGGAGTAAGGACTTTGGGAAACCGACACTCATAGGAATTTCTCCAATATCGTATTGTGACAATACAACGAGACGGAAGATTGGTCACTTATGGTGGCTTGAATTTTGCGGCTTGATTTGAATGATTTGAAATTTTGAGTTTCACTGATCGTCCTGAGCTAGGATCTTAGGCCCGCTACTGGGTGGGTTGTCCCCATAGCTCTGTAGTTCGATCTGCTGCTAAGAAAAGTTCCATATTGTTGTGTTTGTTCATGAAAAATGAATGAAATACACGCATATCAATATGTTTTAATATATAATATTTTAAGATGCGATGGAAATGATCCATGAATAATGATGGCTGGATGTCAGCGAGTAGTTATTTGGGATTGGGGTGATGGTTTAAGGCCCCTAAAAAGATTTGTGCTCAAAACCAAGTAGCGAGCTTGCGAGCCGTGTTTTGGACCCTTGGTATTGATCTAAGCTTCTAAAAATCAAAGAAATCAAGTTTCCCAGAAAAGTGCCATTCTGCGGTCCGGAATGCGGTCGCAAATGTAAGGCACCGTAAAAAAAATTTGCGCTAAAAACCTAGTAGCGAGATTGCGAGCCGCGGTTTAGACCCTTGATATTGATCTAAGCTTTTAAAAATCAAATGAATCAAGTTTCCTAGAAAAGTGTCATTCTGTGGTCCAGAATGCGGTCGCAGATCTAGTATGCGGACCGCATTCCTGCCGCATACTGGGGCAGTGGTTGGTTAAAAATTAAGGTCAAGATGCGGTGCATTATGCGTCTGCATAACTGATATGCGGACCGCATTTTGCACCGCAGAGTGAGTCAATGGTTCAGTCAATTTGAGGTAAAAAATGCGGTCCATTATGCGACCGCAAATCATATATGCTGACCGCATTTCCACCGCATACCGAAACAGTGGTAAAAGATTTTTGGAACACATTTTGCGGTCCATTATGTGGACCGCATTTCATATCTACGATCGCAGAGTGTGGCCGCAGACCCGACTCGAAATCCAAATTTTCTAAATTTTATACCCGACCCCCTTTTCAATAAAACACCCTAAACCCTCTTTTCAATCACTTTACTGAGAAAAATACGAGAGAGGGAGGATGATTCTTGAGAGAGGAAGTCATCTTCTTCAAATTAATCTCATAAAAACGATCCGGGTCGGAAAAATTTCAAGTGAGTGTCTTCATCCACATCCTTGTAGGTAAGAATCCGAAACCTTTTCATTAACTTTCAAGTTTGATTGGGGGGGGGGGATCTCATGCATTGATTCTTGGCAATAGGGGTTGAAAAACCTAAAATCTAGTAAAAGTAATTGGGTGGTTGAAAAACCTAAAAACTCATGCATGTCTACTAAAACCTAAAATCTAGTAAAAGTAATTGGGTGGGAGTAAAGAATTATGTAAATGAGGGTTGATACCCTAAATGTGTTCAGGTAGTGATTGTGAACTTTAATTCTAAGAAGTATGTATTAATTTGTGCACTAGATTGACGTTGCCAAGCTTTTTGGTGAAATTGGAAGTAGAAATTAAAAGGGAATTCGACTCCAGGTATGTATGGCTAATTTTGACCGTTGTAAAATTGCCTTGTTTGGTGTTTGAGTGCTTGGTAAGTGATTCCTACGTGAATTGTCTGTGCAATTCTTGTGATCGGTATGATTGAGTGTTTGTGGTCATGTCTCTCGATATAATGGTGTAAGTAATTAGCAATAAACCAAGTGTGTGATTGTAAATGGGCTATGTGGTAAGCATTGTGAAACAAATGATGGAAGGAAATAACAATTGATGCAATCGAAACAGCTGAGGTAGTAACAAATATGGTTTGTCGTGGAAAATTCCTGTTGTAACATAATATGCATATGAGTTGTGGAATACGATGAAAATGGTATAGATGTCTATGGAAGTTCTTGTAAATTATTGTTGTTGCCCTTTGGAATTGTTGTTGCTGTTTCTTGAGAATTGTTGTTGTTCTTTGGAATTATTGTTGTTGTTGTTGTGTTATTAATGGAATGTGATTGTCCGGTGGAATCGGGTTGCGTGCCACAACACAAAATGATAAATCGTGGGTTGGGGTGATAAGGGTGGCCGAGGTAATAAGGGTGGCCGAGGTAATAAGGGTGGAAAGTGATCGAAATCACTATTGAAATAAAAATGTGAGCAAATTGTAAAATTATTGATGTGGAAATGTGGAAGGGGAAACAAGCAAGATTGTAAACTTGTTTGGCTTGATTGTTCCTTCCTTGTGCATTTGATTGTTGCTTCTATTACTGTTACCTACTTGTGTATGGTTTGAGTTTACTTGGAGCAAAGTTTGTTCATACATACCAGTACAATTCAATTGTACTGACGTCCCTTTTGCCGGGGGCGCTACATTCGTGTTATGATTGTAGGTGGATCCATAGCAGGTACTCCAGTCCACCGACAGTAGCTCCTCATCACTTCCCGTCAGCTGAATTGGTGAGCCCCTTTCCTTTCGGGGCCTTGCGTGGCTTATGCCGCTTCAGTTTTGGGATCTTATTTTGATATTTGTATAAGGTATAGCCAGAGCCTTGTTACCGGCAAGTACTGTATCATCCTTTTTCATGTTTAGAGGCTCCGTAAATAGGAAATGTGGGTCATTAACTTATGTGATATGTATCTTGTATGTTGGGCTATGTAAAATGTAAACCACGCTAAGAATCATATACCGTGTGTATGTTTTGAAATAAATAAGTGTTTTAATTATAAATGGTTATTTCATTTGGCTAATAATTAATGAAAAATAGGGGGTAACACATGGGGTAGGAAAGGCACCCAGGTCCGCTTGACTGGGGCTACCCAGTCGAGCGCCGGTCATGTTCCTCGAATTTAGGGCATGAAAAACTTTGTATCAGAGCCTAAATTTTTAAAAGAGTCCTAGGATGTCTCGGCTTCGTGCCTAGTAGAGCCCTTCTTATTAGTGTGTTGTCGACCACATCTATAAGTATGGGGTTACACGGGCATTTAGGAAACTATCCTCTTCTTTGTTATTCCACATCGTGCAGTGAGGTGGAAAGTGGAAGTATTTACGTCTAACTCGTGCTTTGTTCCAAAATTTTCAGAAATGGCACCTAAGAAGAAAGTTAGACTCGGCCTTAGGGCCGACGCCACCCCAAGTGTGGCCGTGAATCATATACCTGATGCCGTGGGTGAGAGTGACTCCCCGGCCTTGAATCTACCCGGCCCATCTATTCCAGATCCAAGCATTCCTATTCCAGCTGCGGCAGAGGGTGCCACCATCCCTCCCACCGATATTCCGAATTCTGATACTGTTCCAGCTTCCGGTCCCGAGGTTTCTGATGGGGACCTTAAAGGAGCCATCTGTATGTTGACCCAGTTAGTGGACGCCCACGCCCAGAGATCTCATGATTCCCCTGTGTACTCCAGCGGATAGGGAGATTCCGCCAGTTCCAGAGTCAACCAGTTTTTGCGATTAGCCCCTCCAGAATTCACAGGCACAGACCCAGAGGCCGATCCGCAGGATTTCCTTGATGAGATGTATAGGACCCTTAGAGTGATTAAGGCTACAGAGACAGAGGGGGTTGAGTTGGCTTCATTCAGGTTGGTGGGAGCAGCGCGTTCGTGGTTCGAGATATGGGAGGATTCCAGTGAGGAGGGAAGACCTCCGGCTAGATGGGATGAGTTTGTAGATGCCTTTATGGACCACTTCTTGCCTGGCGAGACAATGGCAGCCCATGCCACTGAGTTTGAGGTCCTCAATCAGGTTATTATGAGTTTTTGGGAGTACCACATGGAATTTATGAGATTGTCCAAGTATGCACCTCAGTTAGTGTCGACCATGGATGATCGGGTTCGACGATTTGTTCAGGGCCTTAGTCCTTTGGTGGTGAATGAGGCTGCTACAATGGCCTTGCACTCATATATGAATTATGGGAAGATTGTGGGATTCACTTAGGCTACAGAGGCTAGGAAGTTGAAGATACGGGCGGAAAGGGAGAGTAACAGCAGGGCCCGATCAGTGGGTCACTCAGGGAGATCAGCTCAAGGGAGAGGGTCATCAGGGCCATCCCAGTCATACGCTCAGTCCTCAGCGAGTGCACCACCATCTGTGCATAGTTATCAGCAGAGCAGCCATACGAGACCATGTTTAGACAGCAGGAGGCCCCATCAGTCCGATCGTTCGGGAGGGAGATCACAGTGGCAGGGGAGGGCTCCATGCCCCAAGTGTGGGAGATTCCATACAAAGACTTGTTATTTAGATATCCCGGTATGCTATAGATGCGGGGTGAGAGGTCATATCCAGTGGGACTGTCGTGCGCCCAGTCAGGGCATGGGTAGGGGATTTGCTCAGTCATCCGGTTCTTTAGATGCCACATCATCCATGCGTCCTACAGCTCCAGCAGGGCATGGTGCAGTTAGGGGAGGAGCTCATGGTAGAGGTGGACCTAGCCGGTTTTATGCTTTGAGTGGTCGCCAGAGCGTAGAGGCTTCTCCAGATGTCGTTATAGGTATACTGTCTGTTCAAGCCATTGAATGTTATTCTCTTATTGATCCGGGGTCCTCTTTATCTTATGTCACCCCATTCATTGCTTTAAGTTTTGGGATGGAACCCGAACAACTTCATGAGCCGTTCTCCGTATCGACTCCGGTTGGCGATTCTATTATAACCTCGCGAGTTTTTAGGAATTGTGTTGTCATGGTATGTGGTCGTGTTACCACAACCAATCTTATTGAGCTTGAAATGGTGGATTTTGATGTGATTATGGGAATGGACTGGCTTTATTCATGCTTTGCTAAACTTGACTGCCTAACGAGAGTCATGAGACTCGAGTTCCCTAATGAGCCGGTTATCGAGTGGAAAGGGAATGGTGTCGTGTCGAAGGGTATGTTTATTTCCTACCTTAAGGCTTCAAATATGATTAAGAAGGGATGTATCTATCATTTGGTCCGGGTGGCAGACACCACTTCAGAAGTGTCTACCCCCGAGTCCGTGCCAGTCGTGAATGAGTTTCTTGAAGTGTTTCCGGACGAGCTTCCAGGGATTCCGCCAGATAGGGAGATTGATTTCGGGGTTGATGTATTGCCAGATACGTAGCCAATATCTATTCCACCATGCAGAATGGCTCCAGCAGAGTTAAGGGAGTTAAAGGAGCAGCTGAAGGATTTATTAGAAAAGGGGTTCATACGGCCAAGTGTGTCGCCGTGGGGTGCTCCGGTTCTTTTTGTCAAGAAGAAGGATGGGTCACTCCGGATGTGTATTGATTATCGACAGCTCAACAAAGTCACCATCAAAAATAAATATCCCTTGCCTCGGATAGATGACTTGTTCGACCAATTGCAAAGTGCAAGGTTCTTCTCCAAAATTGATCTATGGTCTGGGTATCACCAATTGAAGATTAAGGAGCAGGATATTCCCAAGACCGCTTTCAGAATTCGCTATGGTCACTTTGAATTCTTGGTCATGTCTTTTGGGCTAACCAACGCCCCGACAGCTTTTATGGATCTTATGAATCGGGTCTTCAAGCCATTTCTAGACTCCTTCGTGATTGTTTTTATTGATGACCTCCTTGTTTATTCGCGGAGCCGAGAGGATCATGCCGATCACCTCAGAGCAGTTTTGCAGACTCTTTATCAGCACCAGTTGTATGCTAAATTTTCAAAATGTGAATTTTGGTTGGAGTCCGTTGCCTTTTTGGGTCATGTTGTTTCTAGTGAAGGGATTCAGGTAGACCCCCAGAAGATTTCAGCAGTAAAAGATTGGCCTAGACCCACGACCCCGACGGAGATTCGTAGCTTCTTGGGTTTAGCAGGGTATTATCGGAGGTTTGTGGAGAGATTCTCGACCCTTGCTTCCCCATTGACTAAATTGACGCAGAAAGCAGTCAAGTTCCAATGGTCCAATGCTTGTGAGAAAATTTTTCAGGAATTGAAGTCAAGGTTGACCTCGGCACCGATACTGGCTTTGTCAGAAGGCACGAAAGGATTTGTGGTTTATTGTGATGCCTCCAGGATCGGTTTGGGGTGTGTATTGATGCAGCATGGGAAGCTTATAACGTATGCCTCGAGGCAGCTTAATAATCATGAGAAGAATTATCCGACGCATGATTTGGAGCTTGCAACAGTTGTGTTTGCTTTGAAAATATGGAGGCATTATCTTTATGGGGTCAATGTAGATGTGTTCTCGGACCACAAGAGTCTCCAATATTTGTTCAAGTAGAAGGAGTTAAATTTGAGGTGGCGGCGGTGGTTAGAATTGCTTAAAGATTATGATATGAATATCTTGTACCATCCAGGAAAAGCGAATGTGGTGGCCGACGCCCTCAGTTGGAAATCCATGGGTGGTTTGGCTCACTTGGGAGCGGATCAGAGGCTCCTAGCTCGGGAGGTTCATCAGTTGTCCAGTCTTGGGGTTTGTATTTCAACCCCAAATGAGGAGGAAATTATGGTGCATAACAGAGAAGAATCGTCGCTTGTGGCGGAAGTCAAGGAAAAGCAGTTCATTGATCCAGCATTGGCAAAGATGAAGGAGGCAGTTCTGAACAACAAGACTTTGGCATTTTCACTCAGCAACGAGGATGGTGTATTGCAGTGTCAAGGTAGGCTATGTGTCCCGGATGTGGATAAGCTTCAGGAGAGGGTAATGGCGGAGGCTCATAATTCCAGGTATTCGGTGCACCCAGGTTTTACGAAAATGTATCATGATCTCAGGGAGATTTATTGGTGGAATGGTATGAAGAGGGGTGTGGCGAACTTTGTATCTAAATGTCCGAATTGTCAGCAAGTGAAGGCTGAGCATCAGCGGCCCGGTGGGTTAACTCAGCTTATGGAGATCAACATGGATTTTGTGGTAGGGTTACCTCGCACTCAGCACAAATTCGACTCAATTTGGGTAATAGTGGATCGACTCACCAAATCAGCTCACTTCTTGACAGTCAAGTCCATCGATACTGCAGAACAATATGCTAAGTTGTATGTCAAGGAGATAGTAAGGCTCCATGGCACTCCACTTTCTATTATCTTGGATCGAGGGGCCCAGTTCACAGCTAAGTTTTGGAAGAAATTTCAGCAAGGTTTGGATACTTAGGTGAATCTTAGCACGACTTTCCATCCGCAGACTGATGGTCAGGCTGAGCTGACTATTCAGACGCTTGAAGATATGTTGCGGGCTTGTGTCTTAGATTTCAAAGGTAATTGGGATGATCACTTGCCACTTATAGAATTTGCTTACAATAACAGCTTTCATGCTAGCATCTAGATGGCCCCATTTGAAGCACTGTATGGAAGGAGATGTAGGTCTCCGATCGGATGGTTCAAAGTAGGTGAAGCAAAATTGATAGGGCCGGATCTCGTGCACCAGGCTATGGATAAAGTTAAAGTCATTCAGGAAAGGATGAAGACTGCTCAGAGTTGCCAGAAATCCTATGCGGACGTACGTCGAAGAGAATTGGAGTTCCAAGTAGATGATTGGGTATTCTTGAGGGTGTCTCCTATGAAGGGAGTCATGCAATTTGGGAAGAAAGGGAAGCTAAGCCCTAGATATGTCGGGCCTTATCGGATCATTCAAAGGATTGGGCAAGTTGCTTACAGGCTGGAATTGCCTCCCAAAATGTCATTAGTACACCCGGTGTTCCATGTGTCCTTGTTGAATAAAGTGGTTGGAGATTCATCCACCATCGTGCCAGTCGATACTATCTAGGTTAATGAAGAGTTGTCATATGAAGAAGTTCCAGTTGCCATTCTTGATAGGCAAGTCCGTAAGTTGAGAAATAAGGAAGTCACCTCAGTTAAAGTGTTATGGCAAAGTCAACAAGTTGAGGAAGCTACTTGGGAAGCGGAAAAGGAAATGAAGGAAAAATACCCCCATCTGTTTGAACAAGTCTAGAAAAAAATTATGCAAACTCTGATTCTCTAAGACAAACTAATGTTGTGTTCAAATTGGTTCCTTCCTAAATGCTATTGTAATTCTTCAAGTTGTGCCAAAATTGTATGTGTTGTGATTATTTGAGCCATATGAAAACCCTTCTTGGTAAATAAAAGTTTTGTAAGAACTCATGCGATAAGTAATTGGCTTATGATAGTATAGATTGGTAATGATTAATTTGCATGTGTATAGTGAATCGAAGTGGTTAAAATGTATGGGACTCATTGGAGTAATCAAACTATGTGGAAAAGTGTGTCAAGTGATTGCATATGTGCGATTATAAGGATAACAAGAATTATGTAATGGTGCATGGAAATGTGTTTCGAGGACTCTCTGACAAGTAGATATGTCCAAATTACAAAGGAAACTCTGGCGAAATTTTTCTAAAATATGGGAGTTAGTAGAAAATTTGGGAACTTGCATATCATGTTTTCCAAACCAACTTATTTTCAAAAAAATCCTCATTCGAGGACAAATGATTTTAAGTGGAGGAGGATGTAAGGCCCCGTAAAAACAATTTGTGCTCAAAACCTAGTAGCGAGCTTGCGAGCCGCGGTTCAGACCCTTGGTATAGATCTAACCTTTTAAAAATCAAAGAAATCAAGTTTCCCAAAAAAGTGCCATTCTGCGGTCCGAAATGCGGTCGCAGATCCAGTATGCGGACCGCATTCCTACCGCATACTGGGGTAGTGGTTGGTTAAAAATTAAGGTCAAGATGCAGTCCATTATGAGACCGCATAACTGATATGCGAACCGCATTTTGCACCGTAGAGTGAGTCAATGGTTCAGTCAACTTGAGGTCAAAAATGCAGTCCATTATGCGACCGCAAATCATGTATGCGGACCGCATTTCCGCCACATACCGAAACAGTGGAAAAAGGTTTTTGGAACATATTTTGCAGTTCATTATTTGGACCGCATTTCGAATCTGCGAACGCAGACCCGACTCGGACTCCAAATTTTCTAAATTTTAAACCTGACCCCCTTTTTAATAAAACACCCTAACCCCTCTTTTTAATCACTTTACTGAGCAAAATAAGAGAGGGGGAGGAGGGTTCTTGAGAGAGGAAGTCATCTTCTTCAAACTAATCTCTTAAAAATGATCCGGGTCGGAAAAATTTCAAGTGAGTGTCTTCATCCCCATCCTTGCAGGTAAGAACCCGAAACCTTTTCATTAACTTTCAAGTTTGATTAGGGGGGGAGGGAGAATCTCATGCATTGATTCTTGGTAATAGGGTTCGAAACACTCATGCATGTCTACTAAAACCTAAAATCTAGTAAAAGTAATTGGGTGGGAGTAAAGAATTGTGTAAAGGAGGGTTGATACCCTAAATGTGTTCAGGTAGTGATTGTGAACTTTGATTCAAAGAAATATGTATTAATTTGTGCACTAGATTGACGTTGCCAGGCTTTTTGGTGAAGTTGGAAGTAGAAATTAAAAGGGAATTCGACTCCAGGTTATGTATGGCTAACTTTGAACTTTGTAAAATCGCCTTGTTTGGTGTTTGAGTGCTTGGTAAGTGATTCCTACGTGAATTGTCTGTGCAATTCTTGTGATCGGTATGGTTGAGTGTTTGTGGTCATGTATCTCGATATAATGGTGTAAGTAATTGGAAATATACCAAGTGTGTGATTGTAAATGGGCTATGTGGTAAGCATTGTGAAACGGATGATGGAAGGAAATAGCAATTGATGCAATCAGAATAGCTGAGGTAGTAACATATATGGTTTGTCGTGGAAAATTCCTGTTGTAACATAATATGCATATGAGTTGTGGAATACGATGGAAATAGTATAGATGGCTATGGAACTTCTTGTAAATTGTTGTTGTTGCCCTTTGGAATTGTTGTTGTTGTTCCTTGAGAATTGTTGTTGTTCTTTGTGAATTGTTGTTGTTGTTGTTGTGTTGTTAATGAAATGTGATTGTCCGGTGGGATCGGGTTGCGCGCCGCAATACAAAATGATAAATCATGGATTGGGGTGATAAGGGTGGCCGAGGTAATAAGGGTGGAAAGTGATCGAAATCACTATTGAAATAAAATTGTGAGCAAATTGTGAAATTATTGATGCAGAAATGTGGAAGGGGAAACATGCGAGATTGTAAACTTGTTTGGCTTGATTGTTCCTTCCTTGTGTATTTGATTGTTGTTTCTATTACTGTTACCTACTTGTGTATGGTTTGAGTTTACTTGGAGCAAAGTTTGTTCATACATACCAGTACAATTCAAGTGTACTGACGTCCCTTTTGCCGGGGGCGCTACATTCGTTTTATGATTGTGAGCACGTGATTTTTGCCCTATATATGAATTATTCCCAAAAAATTCATACAAAATAATCTTTATCTATTTTTACATTTTTTGTTAATTTTGTGACATTTTTTTTAATTGTTGCATTTTATCTGTGCATCTTAGTTCGTACGAAAAATACAAAAATACGCATTTGCATTTAGGATCTAATTTCATATTTTAGGATTAATTAAGAGTTAATTTATTTTAGGACAAAATAGGAGGAAAATAACACAAATGATACTTTTTGCATTTTAGTTTAAATTTGTATTAGTTTGCATTTAATTAGGAATTAATTGGGAAATCTAATTTTAGTGTAATTTGGTTGTGAGTTTTATTTTAGCCTTTTTGAATCAGAAAAAATAAATAAATACCAAAAAAAATAAATACAAAATAAAATACAAATATAGACAAAAATAAATATATAAATTCAAATGGAAAAAGAGAACAAATAGAAAAGGGGGCTGGTCTTAAAAGACCCGAATTTGGGCCAAATGGTTGAGCCCAAAACAAAATTAACGTTCGAAAAACCCAGGCCCAATCCCAATAACCCGAAATGAAATCGTTTGAGGTAAGTGACGAAGTGATCTTGGCCATTCATCTCCCTGATCCAACGGCCATAAGTGATTGCCACATTTCAATATAACTGTCTTAAAATCAGTCAAACCCTAGAGACCTTATGCCATCTTCCTCGTATCTCCTCTGCAACTCCTCCAGCTTCGCCGACGGCGGTAAACGCCACTTATGCCAATGACCACCAAAAAACACCACGGATTCCCCATGAACCCCTCTTTCCAACCCCCACAATGTTTTCCTTCGAATCTTGCCCGAAATCGTCGAATCTTCGATTGAAGGTTTTCGGCCATGACATCACTTTGTCCAAAATTCCCCAAATTCACATCATAGGTTAGCCTTGACTCCCTCATCCCCAATCTACCATCAATTCCTCTCAAAAACTCTTTGAACCTCTCGAATCATTGAAATCCTAGAGCCGTCGCCTTAAAATCCCCATAGCATTTGGTGGCGGAACCGCCTTAGTTTATCCTCAGAATAACACCTTGGATTCCCTGGCATCTCCACATGCTAAACCCTAAGTCCGTGTGCCTCAATTTTGGCCAGTGGTGTTCGATTTTTAAATCAAAGGTTCAAGTCCTAAAGCTCCTGACCAGGTTTTTCATGCAAGTCAGTCCACCATGTTTCTCCGAGGTCCTAGGTTTTCGTTTAACATATTCTTTGCAAGTTTGAGTCAGCGAGTTTTCTTTCCTGTTAATTTCTTTCTTTCTGTCTCGTTTCTATATCGGGTTATCTGTGCTCATGATTTTGGGTTTTGGGGTTTAATCTTGCATTCTCTTGGAAATTTGTTCACCCTAGTATAGGTTAAGCATGTTGATTAGTTTAGGATTAGTCTTAATTCCATTTAGATTCATGTTTTGTTCTTTTCCTCGTTTAATTTCGTTCATGCTTTTATAATTCATTCTGTGTTAATTCACGATTGAGTTCTTCTCATTTTGTTACGAGTTCAAGTAATTAATTAGGGTTTCTGTTTGCATCTTTGAAGTCAGTTCTATGTTCTGATATGTATTTGTTTGGATTGATTGATTAGTTTAAATTTTGTTTAGTATGCTAGTTTCGTATTAATTAGGTGGTCAAAGTGATTAGCTAGTCTGATTGTTAATAGTAGTGGGTAATTTTAACTTCAGCAATTAGTTTTGATTTGAGATTTGAGTTTGAACCTGGTTCTAGCTAATTGAGTTGCTGAATGATTAGTTAACCATGGTTAATCAACAAGGTTGGGGTTTGAATTAGTAATTTCAGCCTAGTTAAAGGGTAATTTGGGCATGGGAAATGGCCTAGTTTGTTAGAGTTGGTAGTTTTAGAACTCAATCAAGGGTAGTTTAGGTTTTTCATAGCTAAAAGAACATC
>MU761507.1:207313-224982 GCA_026770625.1 Nicotiana glauca | reverse complement strand
AGTAAAACATTAGAAAATTGCCAAAAAATCAAAACAAACAAACAGAGAAATGCAGTAACATAACAGACCAGTACAAGTACTGTTACATTGAGCTTTGGCTCAATTTCTAGGTTTAATAGTTGCTCTTGGTCTCGTGGTTTGATTTTAATGTGTTGAAGTTCTTCTGAGGTCTGGCAGTCCAATTTTGGGTTAATTCAAGTTCAATTTTGAGTTATTTGGGTGCATTTTGTTGATTTGTGGTTGATCTCTTGTTTTAATCTGGTTTCAAATTCATTCTGGGCTGTGACTCAATTTCCTGAGTTGTGCGCTGATGCTGTTTGCTTATCTCTTGGTTTGCTATTGTATTGCTACTGCTGATCTTCTTCTGCTATTAAAATTTCCATTTCCAGGTACACATTTCGAATCTGCCTCAATGTAACTTACGAGTTTGTGGAGATGAGTGAAATGCAGCATAGTTCGTGATAATTTTTGTGTTATATCTCATGTAATCTCATGAATTTCAGTAGGTCATGGTTTGTAATTAAGACTGAACTATTTTTGGACTATTTCAGATTGTTTGGACTGTTTTACACTTCAGTATAACAAATGTAGTGGAAATAGATCTAACACAGTTGAAAGTTGATTGTTTAAATCTCATTGTAGTTAAGAAGTCTCTGAGTTTCAGCATGATGATGCAAAAATGATAAAATCAATTTGTTAGTCAGTATGTATATTGTAAATGTATTTTGATTCCATGATTAAGACTTCAACTTTTAAAAGTAATCCCCTAGGGCTTCAGTATAAAAATCAGGAAACATGCAAATAGCTGGATTAACAAATTGCCTTGTTAAAATGAATTGTAATTAGTGATTGTTTAGGTTGAATTCTCATAACTGAATGGGCCTGAACTTCAGAACGTCTATTGGCTAAGTTGAAGTCAGGGGAGTTTATCTTACTGGGCTCGACAGTCAGGCCCAAATTGCTGCCTGCAATTACACCTTTCAGCCCAGGCCCACGATTGGCCTGCCCTTTGGGCGTACCTGATTAATAATCTTTTATGAGGGTTGCATGCAAGGCCCAAAATGATAAGGATCTGATTTCATGTGGGCACATGGACCCAAGTACAATAATTCTTAAACAATTTTAAATTAGGACTTTTTTTTATTAATAGAGACGAAGCCCAATAGAAAATTATAGCCGCTTTAGGATTGACCTTTAAATAAAAATGATGAGATGAGCCTCGCCAAATAAAAATACAAATTGCGGGGCCCTCAATAAATGTCATACTAAAAATACCTAGACTTCGGGATAGGCCGTTTAGCGAATTTCATGGCCTTCCCCAAATAATGGTGCGTTAGTCACTTTAGGCGCATTTTTTTTAATAATCTTACTTTCTTAAATACGGGTGCACATTTATGTGACCCAAATCCAAATCTCAACGGAGTCGAAATGTGTTGACAACCACGGGTGCACTGGTGCGACGTGGTTCAAGACGTGTTTTCACGACGTTGCAATTCTCTCAAATAATAATAATAAAAGCGGTTCAAAGTTGAAAGCACATAGGTTAAAACATGTATTAAAATCAAATAAACAAGCCAAATATGACAGTTGAGCGACCGTGCTAAAACCACGGAACTCGGGAATGCCTAACACCTTCTCCCGGGTTAATAGAATTCCTTACCCGAATTTCTGGTTCGCGGACTGTTAACATAGTCATAATTTCCTCGATTCGAGATTCAACCGGTGACTTGGGACACCATTAATCTTCCAAGTGGCGACTCTGAATTTTAATAATAAATCCCGTTTCGATTGTCCTTTAAGTGGAACAACTCCTTTATACCCTTGCGGGTGTAGTGAAAAAGGATGTGTGACAGCTCTGGCGACTCTGCTGGGGATACAAACCCAGAACTTCGGTTCAGGGTTTAAGAATTCGAGCTTAGAATAATTGTTATGTTTGGCTTTATCTGATTTTCCTACATGTTTCATGCTTAATGTGCAAAATGTTCATCGCTTTGATATTATCTGAACTGTATATAAACTGTGCCGAAACCCTTCTCTTCTCACCTCCGGGGATATGCTTACTGGTTGAGACTCCCTATTCTGTTAGTGTCATAACTTGAAATAAGAAAGAGGCCAGCCAAGTTACTAAGCCGGACGATCCCGCGGGTCCTCGGTACGTAGCCCCTTCCTCGACTCGAGTTGTCCGCTCGGGTACACAGTCTAGAACACATACCCAGGTTTTGAACCTAGAATAACTTGACTCCATGCCAGATCCCTAGTAGGAGCACTTATTTTCATCACGTGCATATGACTTATTGGACTCAACACAAGGGTTGGGTCTGTCTAGGACAGGTAACCGGATATGAAAAGACCACCATGATGCATTTTATGTGTTGCATTTATTTGTCTTGGACTCGCGCGCTGACCGGCTTGAATATTTGGGAAAGAGGAAAAGAAATAATAGTGTAGAGATCTAATTACATGATTTAGCAAAAACCTATGTCCAAGTAATGTTGAAACTTTGCCGGATTTTTGAGAAAATAAAAGGAGTGTTTGGTGTCAATGGAAAAGGAAACAAAAAAAAAGAAAAAGAAAGAAAAAAAATATTTTTATTTGTTTTATATGCCAATTGAAAAGCAAAACAAAGAGTTTTTTAGACACAGTTTGCGTCATTTGTCAATAAAGAAAAAATGAAGAAAAAACGAAAGAATTTTAATTTCAATTATTGGAAAGAAAATGCAAAAAGAGTTTTGTTTTCGAAAATAGCTAGTTTACTTGCTCGAACTACGTAGGTTTGATTCTCACCGGGTGTGAGATATGTAGGCAACCCTCGACGGGTCCAACCATCCCTTTTCAAAAATTCGCCAAATTTTTTTTTCATTTCGTCATCAATAAGTCGGGTGACGCCGTTCATGTTGAAAATAAGCCAAATGTCCCAAAAGGGCGGCGGAAGGCTGTTTTCGCAGGAATAGCCACTTTGAGTCATTTTAAAATGGTTTGCGGGCATAGCCTTGAAAATCTTCACTCAAAGTGCTGAAGGGCCGTATTTGTAAAACCGGGTTTATTTGAAATTAGAAATTTGAATAAAAAGAATAGTGTCATTTTTTCTTTTAGGACAAAATAAGTGATTAAATCACCTTAATAAATGTGCAGGATGAGCACGACTCAAAATGAACCTTTCTCAATCATGAATAAAATCCCGTTGGAGTTGCGTCTATGGTGGAACGATTTGGGCAAAGAAGGACATGGCGAGGTCAACAAATATTTGAAAGAGCTTACTGGTTTAGTGGAAATTGCGCCTCGAGGGGACATCATTAGAGCTTTGGTCATGTGTTGGGACCCGGCACACAATGTGTTCCATTTCTCAGACTTCGAGCTTACCCCAACACTAGAAGAAATGGCTGGGTACATCGGGAAAGATGAGGTTCCTTTAAAAGACAAATACTTAGTGGCCCCGAGAACTGTAGCCGTGCATAGATTTTTAGACTCTCTGAAGATATGTAGAATGGTTCACAACGCAGATCTGGCAAATGGCTTTTGCACCCCATACTTCATATACCATAGATATGGACACATTGAGGGGTTCAATAACCCGGAAAGCAAGATATGTAGTAACGGAAACCGCCAAAAATGGGAGGAGCATAGGCGTGTCGCTTTCATAGTGGTTTTTTTGGGGCTTGTCGTATTTCCAAGAAAAGACGGAAACATTAACATAAAAATAGCCGGGGTCGTCAGTACTCTAATTACTCAAGCCAAAAGCACTCTCGCACCTATGATAAATCTTCCGCGCTCTTACAACCTGCAAAGCCGAGGGAAATTTCTTTGAGGGGTGCAATATACTTCTGCAAATGTGGATGACCGAGCATATGTTCCATCGTCCTCAGTTCTTGAGTTATGGGTCTTCAGAGAAAACATGCATAGAAGAGTTTTATACAAGGATTAAAAGGGTCCATCTGCCCGAAGGATTCAGGGGTTGGATGACATATTTCCGGTCCCTCACCGCTAGTCAAATAGAGTGGAAGCTTGGATGGTTGTCTATTGATGAAATCATATATATGCCAGCAGCAAGGCCACTTCCTCCTAATGTGTCTCAAGAGCATTCAGCCTTATGCCCCGTATCGGGTTTTAAGGTAGCTCGGAAGGTGCCAGATAGTGCCGAAAGATGGCGACCTTAGTGCTCAGGTAGTTGAGATTAGCCCTAACGGACAGTTTCCTGAAGCAAGAGTCCACCAGATCTGGAATGAATGCCAATACTTAAAAGCAGATACTTGCGTGCAGGATCGAGCCAAAGGCGAAGTGTCGCCAAGATACCTTGCTTGGTATAGGAAAGAATATGAGCACGAGAGACCAGCCAAAAGACCTCACATCCAAGAGTTTACCGAAGCATCACAAGAACAGTGGGCCTGGTTAGCCAAATAAAATGAATATAGAGCCAAAATAGGAGAATTGGAAAAGCGGGTCCAAGACCTTAAGTTTGAAAATAGCATACAAGTTGAAGCTGATGAGAGTGAGAAAAAGAAATTGGTTAAGGAGAATGAGGCCTTACGAGCCCAAATCCAAAAGATGAAAATGGCTGCCGAAAATCCCGTCAGGAGCGCCAAAGACTCAAAACTTATAGAAAGCCTACGGCAAAGAGTGGATGACTACCGTTTTGACCTCAACAAAGCGGAAAGAGAATTAGCCGGGGTTCGAAAGCAGTTGGCTAAAAACGCAGAGGAACGAGCCCGCATGATCAAGCAGTTAAGGGAAGAATATGATAATGAGGTCATAGGATTAAAGAAAAGGGTCATCACGGCAGAAAAAAAATGATTAAACAGGCAAAAGAGTTCAAGGTTGAGAGGGAGCACTGTTATACAGCAATAGCACAATTAGAAATGGACCTGCGACAACTCCAGGAGCGAAATCAGCAAACTTTGGAAGCTAGGGCCGAACAAATAGGGCAGCTGCTTCAGGAAAAAGGCATAATCAGAGAAAGAATCCTAGCTATTGCTCATTACATCACCAGAAAATGCCAAATGTGCGAGAATATGACTCAGACTAACTTCTTTGCCTCAGTGATGATATTTGTGAAACAGATAATGAGTGACCTGGACAGACTCCAAGGGGAACTTGCACATAGGCCCGCGGTGAGATCGAACGATGTCCCGCGGGCACCAGGAGCTTTAATGTATTCATGACCGTCATTAGAGTCTGTATTTCCTTTCACTAGAGTCTGTCAGTTATCTGAGTCTGTACTTTCTTTTCAAGTCAGTCTGCGCTTTCATTTTAAAGTGGAATAATTGTTGATGGAGTTTGTAGCCCGTCTTGTCGGTTAGAGTTTGTTAGTTGTCTTCATGCGTCAGTATCGAGTCCTTGTAATTGAAATGTTTGCTATTATTAAAATTGAAAATTCCAAAAACATGTGGTCCATATTTTACATTTATTGCATTTGATTTGATTCGGGCACGGGCACGATGCGTAGGCAATCCCTATAGGATCCGACCATAGCCATATGAAAGAGGAAAATACAGTGAGAATAAAAGCCAAAATGAAAAGAAGAGCGGAGTGATAAAAGAAAACGGGAGAGAAAAAGAGAAAAGATCTGCAACAAAGAAACAATGGCAAAATAAAAGAAACAAGGCAAGGATAAAAGAAAGACGTCACGGTCAAAGCCGGGATGACGCAAGCGGTCGAGCAAATGCATGTTAGAAACCATTAACCGCCTAGGTGCATTCATGCCCAAATGTGCGATTATCTATTTGATTATGCTCTAACCGCTAACAACGTTGTTGTTGATGATGAGTCCAGACAGGTGGTTCAGTTGACTGGCATTCTGGCAACCCAGCATACAACACTCGCTCTAAAGGTAAGTCAAAAATGGTCAACCAAGAGTTAGAAGCAAGCATCGTCGACCCATCTAGGGAGGAAGAAGTTGTGGATGTCAACGCCATGAAAGAAGAGATGTATAAATTGAAGCAGCAGATGGCCAAAATGTACCAGGCTTAGGCAAAGGGACACCCACTACCAGCCTATCCCGCTAACCCTACCTACATCCCACCATTAGCTCAGCCACAAGATCCTCCTATAGTTAATTCCTCTCTGGCCTACCCTATTTACCAGCAATACTACGCAACTACTTCCGAAACACCACCACCTCCACCACCCAAACAAATCCCATGTCCTCCGCCTCCAACCACTCCCATGTTTGTGGCTCCTCCACCCGCCACATTACAGAGATCTTCTAGTGAACCCCTATTTCAGACTCAGGAAACCCACTATTACCCACCGGAACCCACCTTCAAACTGACAGAACCATATCCTTACACTCCCCGTCTTGATAGCGCAGCTGAAGAAGAGAAGCCTCCTAAAAACCCTGAGCAGGAAAAGATGATACGAAAGGTGAAAAGCTTGGAACAATCGTTCAGAAATATGCAAGGTCTAGGAGGGAAGGTGAACAAAGACTTGTGCTTGTTTCCTGACGTCCAATTGCCTGCGGGATTCAAGTTACCAAAGTTTGATCTGTATGACGGACGTGGTGACCCAGTAGCCCATCTGTGGGGATTTTGCAGCAAGATGAGAGGCGCTGGGAGAAGGGATGAGTTATTAATGGCATACTTTAGTCAAAGCCTCAGTGGTGCTGCTTTGGAATGGTACATGCGGCAAGATCATGTTCGATAGTACACATGGGATGATTTGGCCCAGGCATTCGCAGGCCATTTTCAGTATAACTTAGAGATTGTGCCGGACCAGCTATCATTGACCAAAATTGAGAAGAAGCCAGGGGAAAGCTTCATAGAGTACGGTTTTCGGTGGAGAGAATAGGCCGCCAGAGTTGATCCTCCAATGAAGGAAGGCGAGATAGTCGATTATTTTTTACAGGCTTTGGAGCCTACTTATTATGGTCATATGGTGTTGGCAGTTGGGAAAACTTTTAATGAGGTAGTAAAAATGGGAAGTATGGTGTAAGAGAGTCTCAAGACTAACAAAATTATGAGCTATTCAGCGATTAAAGCAACTACCTAGGCCATCCAGAGTGGCACTGGAGGGACGTTGGGAAAGAAGAAAAAGGAAGATGTTACATTAGTAGAATCAAGAGCTTGGTCCAGGGGTCCATTACCATATGACCACCAACCACGCCCCCATCCCCAAACCTACCCACATAACCCATATGGCCCGCCAAAACACTACTATCCACCTCCAGTCCCCCACTTCTCCGTCCACCATGCCCAAACATACCCCCAACCTCAGACGCCCTGGCGTGCACCCATCCCACAAAATGCCTACCATACTCAAAACACATACCCACCTCCGAGAGCCTACAAAAACCCCACTGGACTCGATTTTCGACCCAACCTTGCTTCTAAAAATGACAGGCTACAGAAGAAGAAAACTTTCACACCATTGGGAGAATCTTACACCAGCTTATACCACAGATTGAGACAATTGGGCATGTTAAGTCCGATTGAACCCAAAATACCAAATCCTCCCCCAAGAAACCTGGACCATTCGGTGAACTGCAAGTATTGCTCAGGTGCTCCGGGGCATGATCAGAGAAATGCTAGCATTTGAAAATGGCCTTCCAGGAGCTCATTGATACCCGCCGGATTGAAGTACAAGCTCCGGAGATGCCTAACATCACTCAGAATCCATTACCCACCCATCATGAGACTCATATGATCAAGTTAGTGCAAAAAGGGGAATGCAATAAGCCTTTACAGACTGTAATTATGATCAGGGTCAGTGAGAACAAAGCAAATGAGAAATTAATCAGGGAAAAGGTATTGGTCACAGTAGAACAGATAGTCAGCAAACCAGTGATGGTAGCAAAACAAGAACCAGTTAAAGTACCAGGAGCAGTTGTCAAGCCCGTTGTGATTATAAAGGGCGCTCGCGCAGAGCCGGTTATAATCTAACCGGTGATTCAGTTACCAGTGATCAGTGAAAAGGCCGTCCCATAGAACTATGACCGAGTGACTGTGACGTACAAGGGGAAGGAAGTTAAAGAAGAAGTTTGAGAAACCCATGGACTGACTCGTTCAGGGAGATGCTTTGCCCCTGAAGAGCTGAGAAAGGTTAAAGCAGCCAAAGACAATCCAGCACCGATAAAGAGGGTCGTAACTGAAGAAGAGGCTGAAGAATTCTTAAAGAAGATGAAGGCGCAAGATTATTCTATTGTAGAACAACTGAGGAAAACTCCAGCGCAGATTTCACTGCTGTCTCTATTGATTCATTCGGACGAGCATCGCCGGGCGTTGATGAAGATTCTGAATGAAGCCCATGTTCCGGATAAGATCTCTGTAAATCATCTGGAAAAGATAGTGAACAAGATTTTCGAGGTCAACAGGGTTACATTTTCTGATGATGAGCTGCCTTTGGAGGGTACTGAGCATAATATGGCACTTTACCTCACCGTGAAGTGTGAAGACTCTGTAGTTACTCGAGTATTGATTGACAACGGGTCCAGCGCAAACATTTGCCCTCTCTCCACCCTGGAAAAGTTAAAAGTGGACAGTGAGAGAATCCAGAAGAATAGCATCTGCGTGCAAGGATTTGATGGAGAAGGAAAGGACACGGTTGGGGATATCGTGTTGGAATAGACTATAGGACCAGTTGAATTTACTATGGAGTTCCAAGTGCTCGACGTGGCAGTCTCTTACAATCTCTTATTAGGTCGGCCCTGGATTCATGCCGTAAAAGCTGTGCCGTCTACTTTGCATCAGATGGTCAAATTCGAATGGGACCAACAGGAAATTATGGTGCATGGCGAGGATAATTCATGTAATAACATTATGCCTTTTGATGAAGCTGAGGATGACAAAGGTCCATGGGTTTACCAAGTCTTGGACACAGTAGCAGTTGCCAAAATTCCGGAAGGAGAGTGTATTCCCATGCCCAGAGTAGCTGTTGCATCTGTCATGGTGGCTTCAGAAATGATAAAGAATGGATTTTTACCTGGAAAAGGCTTGGGTGCCTCGTTACAGGGCATCATATAACCGATATCTCTTCCTGGAAACTTGGGCACTTTTGGTTTAGGCTTTAAGCCCATTACGACTAACGTAAGGCGAGCTAAGCAGATGAGAAAGAGAGCATGGACCCTTCCAAAACCCATACCCCGCCTATCCCGTTCCTTTTTCCGGCCTGGTACTAAGAGGCACCCAGCAATGGCAATGCTTAATTCTGTAAGGATGGAACCCGACAAGGAGCTGATGGAAAGGTTTGAAAAGTTGTTTGATGAGTTGAATATGGTAGAGGCAGGCGAAGGCTCAAGCAAAGCAGATGTGCAGTTCGTGGGGGCCCGCGCAAAGCTCAATAATTGGGAAGCTACTCCGCTTCATACCCGGAGGGAGTCGTGGTAGTTAGTTTTGATTTTCCTTTCAGTTTAATCTAGATTATTTCTAAGGTTGTAATTCGGATGCTATGTTCCGTCCGTTTGGATGAGTTAAAGCTTGTTATCTTACAATTTTAATCAAATGCAATTTCTTTCCTTTTCATTCCTGATAGCCTTTATTTTGTCTTTCTTTTCTTTCTTGTACAGTCCCTTTTATGCTGGTATCACTGATGTGTCATGCATGAGGAGTCTTCGGCCTAGTCTTGATTACCAATCTAACTCCGAAGTAATAATACAAGAAATTGAGCGTGATGACGAGGTAAAATATGATGATGAGGAAGACTTTAAAGAAATCAATAAAGAATTAAGCCAATTTGAGGAAAAACCCAAACCTAGTCTGAACGACACAGAGGAAATCAATTTAGGGGATCAGGAGAATGTACGGGAAACAAAAATAAGTGTCCATTTGGAGCCTCCGCTCAAAGAAGAGATAATCAAGGCGTTGCTTGAGTAGAAAGATATTTTTTGCGTGGTCATATGGCGATATGCCAGGTTTAAGTACCAATTTGGTGGTCCACAAATTGCCCACAGATCCAGCATGCCCTCCTGTCAAGCAGAAGCTGAGGAAATTTAAAACAGATATCAGTGTGAAAATCAAAGAAGAGGTCACCAAGAAGTTTGATGCAAAGGTCATCCGGGTCACCCGGTATCCCACTTGGTTAGCCAATGTTGTGCCTGTGCCAAAGAAGGATGGAAAGACTAGAGTGTGCGTTGATTACCGTGATCTCAATAAGGAGAGTCCAAAAAACAACTTCCCACTGCCAAACATCCATATATTGATTGACAATTGTGCCAAACATGAGATCGGTTCCTTCGTGGATTGTTATGCGGGTTATCACCAGATTTTAATGGATGAGGAAGATGCGGAAAAGACGGCATTCATCACGCCTTGGGGGACGTATTGTTATAGGGTCATGCCATTTGGGTTGAAGAACTCAGGGGCAACATATATGAGGGCAATGACAACCATGTTCCATAACATGATACATCGGGAAATTGAGGTCTATGTCGACGACGTGATCATAAAGTCAAGGAAGCAACGTGACCATGTTAAAGACCTGAGGAAATTCTTCTAGAGGCTCCGCAGATACAACCTCAAACTTAATCCAGCAAAGTGTGCTTTTGGAGTTCCGTCGGGGAAGTTGTTGGGGTTCGTGGTAAGTCGACACGGTATTGAGTTAGACCCATCCAAAATCAAAGCCATTCAGGAGTTACCACCGCCGAAAAGCAAGAAAAAGTTGATGAATTTGCTCGGTAGGTTGAATTATATCAGCAGGTTCATTGCCCAGCTTACGACGACTTGCGAGCCTATCTTTAAGCTGCTAAAGAAAGATGTTGCGGTCAGATGGACAGTTGAGTGTCAAGAAGCATTTGACAAGATCAAGGAATATTTGGCCAGTCCACCTGTGTTGGTTCCGCCAGAGCCGGGAAGACCCTTGATCCTCTATCTGACAGTTTTGGATAACTCTTTTGGCTATGTACTGGGGCAGCATGACGTCACAGGAAAGAAAGAGCAGGCGATCTACTACCTCAGCAAGAAGTTCACATCTTATGAGGTAAAATACACTCAGCTTGAGAGAACGTGTTGCGCTTTAACCTGGGTGGCGCAGAAATTGAAACATTACTTGTCATCATATACCACTTATCTTATCTCGCGGTTGGATCCATTAAAGTACATTTTTCAGAAGCCTATGCACACAGGGAGGCTCGCAAAGCGGCAAATCTTGCTCACGGAATTTGATATTGTCTATGTGACCCGGACTGCAATGAAGGCACAAGCGGTGGCTGATCATCTAGCCAAGAACCCAGTTGATGATGAGTATGAACCTTTGAAGACATATTTCCCTGATGAGGAGACAATGCACGTCGAGGAATTAGAACAAGGCAAAAAACCAGGGTGGAAGTTGTTCTTTGATGGGGCTGCCAATACCAAAGGCGTCGGGATAGGAGCGGTACTTATTTCTGAGACAGGGCAACACTACCCTGTTATAGCTCAACTTTGCTTATACTACACCAATAACATGGCTGAATACGAGGCATGTATCTTGGTTCTGAGGTTGGCTATAGACATGGGTGTCCAGGAAATCTTGGTCATGGGCGACTCGGATCTTCTGGTGCATTAGATTCAGGGAGAATGGGAGATGCGAGACTTAAAGCTCATACCGTACCGGCAATGTTTGCATGAAATTTGTCAACGGTTTCAGTCGATAGACTTCAGGCATATCCCAAGGATTCATAATGAAGTTGCTGACGCTTTGGCCACTTTGGCATCAATGTTGTATCATCCCGACAAGGCATACGTGGACCCGTTGCAGATCAGGTTCGAGATCAGCATGCCTATTGTAACATGGTGGAGGAAGAGCTTGATGGTGAGCCATGGTTTCATGATGTCAAAGAATACCTCAGGATGGGAGTATATCCGGCACAAGCCACAGGGGATCAAAAGAGAGCCGTTAGGTGCTTAGCGAGCGGATTTTTCTTCAGTGGAGGAGTGTTGTACAAAAGAACTCCGGATCTTGGTTTATTGAGGTGCATGGATGCTAAATAGGCTACAACTATCATGACCGAGGTACATTCGGGAGTTTGTGGACCTCATATGAGTGGATATGTATTGGCCAAGAAGATTCTTCGAGCAGGATATTATTGGCTTACTATGGAACGGGATTGTATCAGTTTCGTGCACAAGTCTCATCAGTTCCAAGTACATGGAGATTTGATTCACTCTCCACCATCTAAATTGCACACAATGTCGGCACCATGGCCCTTCGTTGCTTGGGAAATGGATGTCATTGGGCCGATCGAGCCAGCAGCGTCAAATGGGCAAAGGTTTATTCTGGTAGCCATTGATTATTTCACTAAGTGGGTTGAGGCAAAAAATTTCAAATCGGTGACCAAGAAGGCAGTGGTTGATTTTGTGCATTCGAATATAATTTGTCGATTCGGAATCCCGAAGGTAATTATCACAGACAATAGTGCCAATCTTAATAGCCATCTGATGGCAGAAACATGTCAGCAGTTTAAGATCAAGCACCGCAATTCCACCCCATATCTTCCTAAGGCTAATGGAGCAGTCGAGGCAGCTAACAAGAACATCAAGAAGATACTTCGGAAAATGGTGGAAGGGTCCAGGCAATGGCATGAGAAGTTACCCTTCGCTCTGTTAGGCTATCGCACTACTGTTCGCACTTCAGTAGGGGCAACTCCTTATTCATTGGTATATGGTACGGAGGCAGTAATACCCGTAGAGGTTGAAATACCATCCCTTCGGATTATTGCCGAGGCAAAAATTGATGATGTCCAATGGGTCAAGGCCTGCTTAGAGCAACTGAGCTTGATTGATGAAAAGAGATTGGAAGCAGTATTTCACGGACAGTTGTACCAACAGAGAATGGCAAGAGCATATAACAAGAAAGTGCATCCGCGAAAGTTTGAAGTAGGGCAATTGGTGTTGAGGCGTATCTTACCTTATTGGGTCGAAGCAAAAGGAAAGTTCGCCCCCAACTGGCAGGGGCCATTTGTTATAACCAGAGTGTTGTCCAATGGTGCATTATATCTAACAGATATAGAAGGAAAATGTGTAGAAATGGCTATCAACTCCGATGCAGTCAAGCGATACTATGTATGATTTCTTTGTCTAGTCGTACTTAATTGTATTTGGCATGTGTTGAGATTGAAATGACGAAGGCATTTTGTTCTGCTATCTAAAAACTTTATCCTTTGTTATCCCTTTGAGCCTTATTTTATTTTCTTTCGTACCCCTCTTTCGGAATCGACAATAAAACTTGTAGGCCCGTGCCGGAAAGTAAGTGTTAAAACAAGAGAAGAGCAGTGAAAAAGCAAATGAAAAGAAAAGAGAAAAGAAAATAAAAAACAAGAGAAAAGAAAAAAAAAGAAGAGAAAAGAAAAAAAGAAAAGAAAAGAAAAGAGAAGGAAAAAGAAAATAAATGAAAAGGAAAAGTGGAAGAAAGGAATGATCGCAACAACAAAGTAATTTCTATGACCTAAACTACGTTTGACTTGATCCCGAAAGGATACGTAGGCAGCCTCTTTGAGGTTCAGTCATACCAAAACAAAACTCCAAAGGTCCCCAAGAAAGGAACTGGGACAGAAGTTGTGATTGTTGTAAGAAAAGCTGATTCCGAAAGTTGTAATATTAAACCCGTGATTGAATTATTTTGAGCCTCTATACCCTTCTTTCTAAACCCTATCCAAAAGCCTGCATTACGGTCCAAAGAAAGACCTTCCGATCAGTCTTCAAGAAATGCCAATGCGAGCAGGTGAAATGATTCATGTTGGGGGCAATACTTTGGTACCAGGCGAGAAATCAAAATGAGAGATTCTTATTGGTGAAAACCCTCACGGGCACCATAAGGCGACGGGAGCTGAGAGAAATCAAAAATAAGAAAGTCTTATTGGTGAAAACCCTCACGGGCACCGTAAGGCGATGGGAGCTGAGAGAAATCAAAATGAGAGAGTCTTATCGATGAAAACCCTCACGGTCACCGTAAGGCAAAGGTGAGTTTTCAGATGTGCAAATGAAACAAGACTGTGGTTAAAAAATTGCTCAAAACATGGCAAAATGAGCAAGGTTTGGGTTTTTTGGTGAAAGTCAGGTTGTGAAAGTCTGGAACAGCAAATGGGGCAATTGAAAGCTGATTGGTTGGACAGACTAGGCTGGCTAATCCAAAGTGCATGGCACGATCAATGGTACCAGCCGTTCCACTCAGATAAGTCATATCCTCCTCTCTTCATTACAAATCATCCGTTTTCAGAGTCTTTCTATCATTAACCTTCAAGGTCATTGCATTTCACTCTCTTGAAGTCTGTAAGATGTTCAGTGTCAGTTCTCTTCAAAAACAAGAGAAGCACGTCAAGGCTAACTACCAGCTTCCCAGTTGTACAGCGCAACCGGACCGGAATATATCAAAAATGTCAAAAGAAAGTAAGGTATGAAGGACCAATGAAAGTCCCATCGGCTGGTTGATAAGATAATTGCGGGAGAGAAGAAAAGTTTCAAAAAGAGGGGTCCGAAACACAAAACAACAATATGGGATAAAACATTCAGGTCATCAAAGTCGGGGTTTGAAAGTCAGTCAAGAAGTCGAGGCGTTTCAAAGCGAGTCCAGGGAAACAAGTTGGAGCGGAGCCGGAAGCAGGAACATACCCAACAAGAATGCCACCAGCTAACCACCATTTTATATTAACGAATCTTTCTTTGATTGAGACAAGGGCAAAAAATTTTCTTTGTTTGTTTTGTTGCAAGCTGGCGCCCACCTGGAGAACAAGGGAATACTTTTCACGTTCAGTAATCAGGAGCCCACCTAGAGGACAAGGGAATACATTTCAAGTCTCAGCAGTCAGGCGCCCACCTGGAGAACAAGGGAAGTGCAATTCAAATTTTAGCTTTCAATTTATTATATTTGATAACACGCTGTACCCAGCTACCAAACTGAGGTAGAAAAATTTTCTTTGTTTGTTCATTTTTTGCAGTCAGGCGCCCACCTGGAGAACAAGAGAATACATTTCAAAAGTTCCAGCAGTCAGGCACCCACCTGGAGAACAAGGGAATACATTTCCAAAGTTCCAGCAGTCAGGCACCCACCTGGAGAACAAGGGAAGTATGATGCAACTTTCATCCTTCAAGCTGTAATATTTGGTAACATAACGCCCCAGTCATCAAACTGGGGCAAAAATTTTTCGTTGTTTTGTCTGTTTTGTTGCAAGCAGGCGCCCGCCTGGAGAACAAGGGAATACATTTCAAAAGTTCCAGCAATCAGGCACCCACCTGGAGAACAAGGGAATACCTTTCAGCAATCAGGAGCCCACCTGGAGAACAAGGGAATACGTTTCAAGTTTAGCAGTCATGCGCCCACCTAGAGAACAAGGGAAGTACAATTCAAATTTTAACTGTTAATTTTAATATTTGATAACATGATGTGCCCAGTTACCAAACTGGGGAATTTTTTTTTCTTTGTTTGTCTATTTTGTTGCAGTCAGGAGCCCACCTGGAGAATAAGGGAATACTTTTCAAGCGTTGCAGTCAGGAGCCCACCTGGAGAACAAGGGAATACTTTTCAAGCGTCCGCAATCAGGAGCCCGCTCGTCTGGAGAATAGAGGCACATATTTCAAATTTCAGCAGTCAAGCATTACTCGGAGGAATGGCAAAACATCGTCAATCATAATGCAAGGCAATAACACAAGAAGTCCAGTGAAAACACAAGTTCAAGGCCGCACAAGAGCAAGTTTGAAGACATAGATAAGACCTTTTTGTAATCCATAGATCATAGCTTAGGCTAACTTCTTTTTATTCTGACACGGTGTAATAAGGAGGTCAGCGAGCAGCAGCAACAGCAGCAACAGCAGTGAAATCACAGCTCTTGGTTGTCCCAGCTACCAGACACTCCCAAACTATACTGACCTGATTCCTGTTTAGCCCGGGATATGTAGGCAACCTCCGAAGCAGGGTGCAGTCAACTCTTTCAAAAATGCTTCACATGGAATATTCAAACGGGCAAAAATCGCCCGTTTCCGCTCACTTATCTTTGCACGAAAACTCTTCGTGTTTCCGGGCAAAGAGGGGCAGCTGTGAGCACGTGATTTTTGCCTTATATATGAATTATTACCAAAAAATTCAAACAAAATAATCTTTCTCTATTTTTACAATTTTAGTGAATTTTGTGACATTTTTTTTCGTAATTGTTGCATTTTATCTATGCATCTTAGTTCGTACAAAAAATACAAAAATACGCATTTGCATTTAGGATCTAATTTTATATTTTAGGATTAATTAAGAGTTAATTTGTTTTAGGACAAAATAGGAGGAAAATAACACAAATGATACTTTTTGTATTTTAGTTTAAATTTGTATTAGTTTGCATTTAATTAGGAATTAATTAGGAAATCTAATTTTAGTGTAATTTGGTTGTGGGTTTTATTTTTAGCCTTTTTGAATCAGAAAAAATAAATAAATACCAAAAAAAAATACAAAATAAAATACAAATATAGACAAAAATAAATAAAGAAATTCAAATGGAAAAAGAGAACAAATAGAAAAGGGGGCTGGTCTTAAAAGACCCGAATTTGGGCCAAATGGTTGAGCCCAAAACAAAATTAACCTTCGAAAAACCCAGGCCCAATCCCAATAACCCGGTCTTCCCCATTAACAAACTAAACGATGTCGTTTGAGGTAAGTGACGAAGTGATCTTGGCCACTCATCTCCCTGATCCAACGACCACAAGTGATTGCCACATTTCAATATAACTGTCTTAAAATCAGTAAAACCCTAGAGACCTTATGCCATCTTCCTCGTATCTCCTCTGCAACTCCGCCGCTGGCGATAAAAGCCACTTACGCCAATGACTACCATAAAAATACCACGTATTCCCCATGAACCCCTCTTTCCAACCCCCACAATGTTGTCCTTCGAATCTTGCCTGAAATCATCGAATCTTCGATTGAAGGTTTCCGGCCATGACATCACTTTGTCCAAAATTCCCCAAATTCACATCATAGGTTAGCCTTGACTCCTTCATCCCCAATCTACCATCAATTCCTCTCAAAAACTCTTTGAACCTCTCGAATCGTTGAAACCCTAGAGCCGCCGCCTTAAAATCCCCATAGCATTTGGTGGCGGCGGCGCCTTAGTTTATCCTCAGAATAACACCTTGGATTCCCTGGCATATCCACATGCTAAACCCTAAGTCCGTGTGCCTCGATTCTGGCCAGTAGTGTTCGATTTTTAAATCAAAGGTTCAAGTCCTAAAGCTCCTGACCAGGTTTGCATGCAAGTCAATCCACCATGTTTCTCCGAGGTCCTGGGTTTTCGTTTAACATATTCTTTGCAAGTTTGACTCAGTGAGTTTTCTTTCCTGTTAATTTCTTTCATTCTATCTCGTTTTTGTATCGGGTTATCTATGCTCATGATTTTGGGTTTTGGGGTTTAATCTTGCATTCTCTTGGAAATTTGTTCACCCTAGTATAGGTTAAGCATGTTGATTAGTTTAGGATTAGTCTTAATTCCATTTTGATTCATGTTTTGTTCTTTTCCTCATTTAATTTTGTTCATGCTTTTATAATTCATTCTGTGTTAACTCACGATTGAGTTCTTCTCATTTTGTTACGAGTTCAAGTAATTAATTAGGGTTTCTGTTTGCATCTTTGAAGTCAGTTCTATGTTCTGATATGTATTTGTTTGGATTGACTGATTAATTTAAATTTTGTTTAGTATGCTAGTTTCGTATTAATGAGGTGGTCAAAGTGATTAGCTAGTCTGATTGTTGATAGTAGTGGGTAATTTTAACTTCAGCAATTAGTTTTGATTT
>MU761507.1:192888-205759 GCA_026770625.1 Nicotiana glauca | reverse complement strand
TGAACTTCAGAACGTCTATTGGCTAAGTTGAAGTCAGGGGAGTTTATCTTACTGGGCTCGACAGTCAGGCCCAAACGGCTGCCTACAATTACACCTTTCAGCCCAGGCCCACGATTGGCCAGTCCTTTGGGCGTACCTGATTAATAGTCTTTTATGAGGGTTGCATGCAAGGCCCAAAATGATAAGGATCTGATTTCATGTGGGCACATGGACCCAAGTACAATAATTCTTAAACAATGTTAAATTAGGACTTTTCTTTTATTGATAGAGACGAAGCCCATTAGAAAATTATAGCCGCTTTAGGATTGACCTTTAAATAAAAATGATGAGATGAGCCTTACCAAATAAAAATACAAATTGCGGGGCCCTCAATAAATGTCATACTAAAAATACCTAGATTTTGGGATAGGCCGTTTAGCGAATTTCACGGCCTTCCCTAAATAATGGTGCGTTAGTCACTTTAGGCGCGTTTTTTTTAATAATCTTACTTTCTTAAATACGGGTGCACATTTATGTGACCCAAATCCAAATCTTAACGGAGTCAAAATGTGTTGACAACCACGGGTGCACATGGTTCAAGACGTGTTTTCACGACGTTGCAATTCTCTCAAATAATAATAATAAAAGCGGTTCAAAGTTGAAAGCACATAGGTTAAAACATGTATTAAAATCAAATCAACAAGCCAAATATGATAGTTGAGCGACCGTGCTAAAACCACGGAACTCGGGAATGCCTAACACCTTCTCCCGGGTTAATAGAATTCCTTACCCGGATTTCTGGTTCGCGGACTATTAATAGAGTCATAATTTCCTCGGTTCGGAATTCAACCGGTGACTTGGGACACCATTAATCTTCCAAGTGGTGACTCTGAATTTTAATAATAAATCCCGTTCTGATTGTCCTTTAAGTGGAAAAACTCCTTTATGCCCTTGCGGGTGTAGTGAAAAAGGAGGTGTGACAATGATTGTTGGTGGATTCGTAGCAGATACTCCAGTCCACCGACAGTAGCTCCTCATCACTTCTCGTTAGCTGAATTGGTGAGCCACTTTCCTTTTGGGGCCCTGCGTGGCTCATGCAGCTTCTGTTTTGGGATCTTGTTTTGATATTTGTATAAGGTATAGCCGGAGCCTTATTACCGGCAAGTACTGTATCATCCTTTTTCATGTTTAGAGTCTCCGTAGATAGGAAATGTGGGTCATGAACTTATGTGATATGTATCTTGTATGTTGGCTATGTAAAATGTAGACCACACTAAGAATCATGTACCGTGTGTATGTTTTGAAATAAAAGGTGTTTTAATTGTAAATAGTTATATTATTTGGATAATAAGTAATAAAAAATGCAGGGTAACACGTGGGGTAGGAAATGCACCTAGGTTCGCTTGACTGGGCTTACCCGGTCTAGCGCCGGTCATGTCCCTCGAATTTAGGGCATGACAGATGGAATACTTGATCCCGACTCAATTTGTTAGCCAGATTGTGTACCTTTCCACAACTGTCAGAGCATTTGAATTGTCTCTCTTATTGGGAGAGCTTTATTGGTAAAGTGCATTTCCGCTTGTTGGGAGAGCTTTGCACTAAGAAATGTCTCTGCTTGCCGGGGGAGCTTGATTGGTAGAGTGCGTCTCTGCTTGTTGGGAGAGCTTTGCACTGAAATGTAAAGCAATCTCTGCTCGGGAGTGATTGAATTAAACCGTAATCATGCCTGAAGCTGCATGAGCATAACGTTTAAACATTAAAAGCAATAGCAAATGAAATAAAAGCATGCCCAAGAGATACTCTTGACTGCGAAGCTAGGTTATTGCCATCGATTGGCAGAAAGTCGGTGCTTCCTCACTCCCTATCGATTGGCAGAACGACGGTGCTTCCTTACTCCCTATCGATTCCCCAGTCTGGTCCTAGTGCTTCCTTGTCCCTATCGACCCTGAACTCAAAGAAAACCTCTTAGTGTGTGTGTGTGTGTGGGGTGGGGGGTGGGGAGGGTGAAGTTGGTTTGTGTCGACCACAATGTTGATTTGCTCCGGCTTTGTGCATGATTGCGCCGCAAAGTTCGATAGATAGAACAAATTACCACACACACACACACACACACACACATTTTAAAAATACTTTTTAAGGCAAATGCCGTTGCTCCGAATTATGAAATTTATGAAAGGTTCTCCACATGCAAGCATATCCTTTTGAAAACTTTTTCTTGTTGATGTTGTTATTCCGTGATGCCTCTGAAAACGTGGTTGCTTGCTATTGTGAATACGTCCTAATCACGTCCAAATGCACACCTCAATAGAGATATGTAATAGTCGTATGTAATAATAAACCCAACTAAGAGTCGTGGTCGAATCTACAAAGCTAGGAGTATATATTCGAAATGCGCAAGAGAAGTATCTAGATTGCACTTCCACAATGCGTTTTTTGTTTCTATTTCTAATGTTAATCTAGGGATTGCAAAATAAAGACAGAAGGCTAGAGATAATTGTTTTCGAGTTTTTTTTCCAAATATAAAAAAGCCTAGGGCTGTGACCACGACCTAGGTATTTACCTAATAGTATAAAGACTTTGATGCCTTTTTTGTTGATTGGGGCATATTGTAGCTCACAACTCTACGTTACCCACTCAATACCTCTCGGTCAGAGAGTACCCAATTTGGCTTTCTTAGGACCAAATGGGTATCAACCAAAATAGTTGATAAGCGCTCAAGTCAGGTTGTTACTATCTCTAGGTAGAACCCTTTAATTTGGTTAATCAATCTCTCAACTGACCATATTCCTTGTTAGATAAGTTATCCTAGACTAGTTCCCTCAAGTAGAGAGAAAGTCAAATAGGCTTGAAACAATTTTTGCAACCATCAATTCTACAATTGAAGCATGAACTAAGCTAAATAATAGGCACCCATTCATAAACAAACATAAAATTAATCACTCATAAGGTTTACACACTAGGGTTGGGTCACAACTGTAGTAAAAGTCTAGCTACTCATAGTGGGTATTGAAGAAAACAAAGAATAAAAGCTAATAAAATTCATATTGGAAGATTAAAATAAATAAATCTAATGTTAAATCACCAAAATAAGCTAAAACTTCCTAAAATTGCAAACAGAAATGGCTACAGAACTTTCAGATGTTCAAAAGTTGACCTAATTTCATGAAACTCGTCTATTTATACAAGGCTGAAACTCTTGGACAAAAATGCCCCTCGGGAGGTTTTGCGGTCGCACAATTCCATGTATGGTCCGCAAATTTCATCTTCGCAGGAAGTGGAGTTTTACGGCCGTACATTTCTGAATTGCAGCCGCGAAGCAATCTTCTGCGGTCCGCACAGTTAGGTCCGCGGCTGCACAATTCTTGTGTGGTTCGCAATTCACAGTGACCCTTGGACTTGGTATTTTTGCACACTCTCTAATCTTAAACTCTTAGCTCCGCTTTGCGGCTAAACAATTCATAAGCGATTCGCAATTTTTACAAATGTATGATAAGTTTTCCTTCTTTGTTTGCGGCCACAGGTGGAATTCTATGGTCCATAATTTCTTTAGCGGCCGCAAAATTTCTTCTAGGGACCGCACATTTGTGCTTCTGTGCCTTTTATTTCCTTATGCCTCGGACTACTCCTTTTTTAGTCGGATTTGTTCCTATAATTTTATACAATTTTATTAGTTTTGGGAACACAATTCAATGCTTTTAGACTAAAACAAAAGCTAAAAGGCGCTAATAAGCAGTCAAAATTTTCACTTATCGACTCCCCCAAATTTAAGTCTTTGCTTGTCCTCAAGCAAATAAATTAGTTCCCACCTTCAAAGTTAAGGGCTATTTCAGCGATTCATAAGTAATCCATCGACACATCAATTGGGACCAATAATTACTCACACTACTCATGAATTATCAGCAAGGTGACAAGTTAAACATTCATCACATATAGTTCTAATGTGACATTTGAGCTTCAAGAGTTGAATTTACTCATCAAGGACTCTCGCTCTATCTTGTAGGTCATGGTGGACTCCAAACTCTTCCTCCTCTACTTTCATTTGCCAAGCTCACTTAAAGAATTAGCACTCAATTCAAAGATTTATGAAAGGTTCATGCATCTCTCTCAAGAGAATGTCACAAGTATGCCTTCAAGTATCATAGGCTTGCCCATCATGTAGATCACCACTAATGTAAGCTCACTCGGCTCAAAATCAAGTAGGACTTCTTTCGGGATATAATGAAGACTTTTGGATTAGGGATTGATACAATATGGGTAAGTGGTTACACCTTCCTTATGCACTCCATTTTTCATTTCTCGGCCCACACTTCACTAATTCCTTGAGGCACTTTCTTTTCTTTGGGTGAATAGAGAGACTTAACATCACTCTTTCTTGATCATTATAATCATTTTCTCCATGTTTGGGATCATTACCTTTCTTTGAATCCCTTCAACTCTTCTACTTATTCACTTTTTTGCATTTTTCTTTTTGTTCTTTTCTTTTCTTTGCCTTTCCTTCTCATCATTTCATTTTGTTTGTGCCTTGATACCTTTTTCCGTTTTCTTGTCTCTCCCCAAAACTTACGTTTTAGCCATTTGTTTCACATGAATGTTAAGGAAAGCTCGAGTGTCAAGAGAGGGTCACAATAGAACGGGTAAAGGCTTGTAACATTATTTTCAAATGAGAAAGGCTAAAGGCTCAAAGAGGTTGACTACGGATGACATCAATGGTAGGCAATAGAAAACTCAAATGGGCCAAGAAAGCCTACAATCACTTCTCAATCCAAGCAAAACTTAGGATTTTGCCTTAAAACACATTCGGGGCGAATTATAGACCTTTCACACGGGTACGTAGACTAGCAATAAAGTATCTCACCCCTCATGCAACTAGATTGTTAAAGAGGATAGAGTCGAGGGACACAACGATCATATTCAAGATTGAAGATCACTATGGTCCTTTGGACCACCCGATGGTACTAAAGTCAACACAAGAGTCACAAAGTCACTAACTAGAGCTATTTCCTTTTAAAACTTTGTCTCTAACCATAAGTTCGTAGTTAGATATGTTGGTGCCAAATGAAGCATGTTTGACTCTTCGAGCCTAATTCAATTAATCTTTTTATTCATTACTATTATTATTATTACCTAAACACAATAGGGACTCATTCCCTTAAGAAGGTTGTCACGCCAGTCATCGTTGGGACGAGTCACCCAGTTTACACAATAACTACCTTTTGAAAGAATCGTGACATTAAGAAAACCAAAGGCTTATTATCTACTGAAACATAAAAAGAAGCTATAAATCAAACACTAACTAATAAGGAAACAAACATAAATAAGCTACAAAGAAAAAACTATTGAAAGCATAACGAATATACATAATTAGAGAGAAAGAAAAGATATATACATAATGAGAGAAGAAAAAGAAAATAGTATCAAGTTATTACATGCCAAGTGTCTCAAAATAAACCAAATAAGATCAATAAAATTAACTCCAACCCTTGAATAAAGATAACAATTATCCTTAATGCATAACAAAATAGAGCAAAAGAAGGGAAAGAGTGAAGAAAACTCCCTATGGCTCCTTGGACTTCGTTGTGTCCACAGCAATGTCACTGCCGTGAGTCTCATCCAATTGGATCTTATTATCCTCAACTTTGGGAGTGAATGGGGTAGTGAACATCTAACGTACTACCTTAGCAGTGTCGACAGTAAAGTCTGGCTCCTCAGACTGGCCAGCTGGTGCCACCGATACTGATGGTGCTGTAGGATTTGAGCCTGGATGGTGTGGGTCAATCAGCATGTCAAAGGGGAGATCTCCAGCTGTAGAAAGCTTGGTCACCTACCTCCGGAGCTTGTCCACTAACTTCTTGCTAGCCTAGGACTTTCTCCTTTTCTTTACTTCTTTTCCTAGATCTTAGATCACTGACCCATGTTGTACCAAAGTAACCATAATAGTAGTCTGGTTCTCCATGAGCTTCTTCAATGTCTTTTCAACAGTCGGGGAAACCCGAGGTGCCTGAATAGAAGACTGTGCTACAACAGTATTGGATAAGTCAGACAGCTTTATAGTGGCTGTCTGCATCCAGTTGTTAAGGCTCGCCAATGTTTGGAAAACTCACAGTGCAGAAAGTAGAGTAGTAGGAATGGGCATCAACTTTAAAGCTATGGTGGAACATGTGGCAGGAACTGCAGTGGGAACTGAAGATGGTGGTAGAGGCATAGCTGTGACACTAGAGGAAGGCTCAGCCGAAGTGGAAGGACCATCAACTGCCTCCACAACTACTGTAGTTGGCTCATCAGACTGGTCCGCAGTGGTAGGAGGCTGGACCTTCTTCTTTCGATTCTTAGCATCCATCAAGAGTACTAAGAGAAAGGCTTCTTCGACCTCACCTTTATGTCATAATTCCTCGGATCTACCCTTGCATCCGTGAGATATTCTGTAATAGTGTTGGGATACGGGTAAGATGAGTCATCTTGCTGAGAAATCATTGAGATGTTGGCCGACATCACTGCACCCATATTGATAGGGTACCCGACTATGGTCGAAGCCACTAGAACTGCCCGAGGTATCGGAAGATAAGTCTCGTTCTAGCATGGGTCCAATCTGCTATAGATAAAGGTTTGCCATCCCTTTTGCCTCGAAACTGGGTATGCTCCTATGAATAGGAACCCCAATTGAGATCCATGGTGGTGGTGGCCCAAGTGATTCTAGAATCTCTGCAACCAAGGTGGGGTTGCATCCCCCATTTCATACTTTTTCAGATATTCTTTTGGCTCAACATCTTCAAATCCAAGTATGTGTTCAATGTTTTCTAATCAAATACCACTTTGAGTTTTCTCACTTTCGTCATATTTGTCCCTTTTTGGTATATGCGACATTGGCATAGAATTCCCGGACAAAGTACTCCTTAATATCTACCACGATCTGGGTAAACCATATCCACCCCTTGCATTCTCTAAACTGTCTCAATAATGCATAGTTATACCTCTCCAGATCTTTCAACTGAAACTATCACTCAAGAGTGAGAGACCTCATTGGCCACCAAGTGCAAAAACTGGTGAAGGCAGCCAAACTAAGAAAATGGTCCTCCCAGACCTCTTTCTTCTTCGACCATTCAAGGCCGACAGCTGTAGCATCTTTCCCTCTGCTATCATCGGGGATGTACTGAACTGTTGTATCTAGTGCCTCAGAGATAGGTGTAGTGGATGGCTCAGAAACCAAAAATATGCTAGTTTTCTAATGATAGAGAATTGATGGATGTGCGACCACAACATGTTTTCTATAGTCCGCATATTTTTCCTTGTGGCCACAGATTGGGCCTTGCAGACCTCACAATTCTCTTTGCAGCAGTAGATGTGAAATGCGGTCCGCACATTCTTCCTTGTGACTGCAACTATAAACCTAAAATATACCAACTCTCTGATGATAGAGAATTGATGGATGTGCGGCCGCAACATGTTTTCTGCAGTCCGCACATTTTTCCTTACAGCCGCACATTTGAGGCACCAATTTGTAAACTCTCTGAAGATCATGAAAGAGCTATTTTGCAGCCGCAATGGAAATTTTACAATCCTCACAATTTTTGTTGCGGCCGCAGCTCATTCTTAACTAAACTAACCAATAGTCAACTTCTGTGAACCGCACAATTTTAGGTGCGGCCGCAAAATTCAAAATATACGAACAATCAGTTATTTCAATCTAGGGTTTGCAATTTTTGTGCGAATTTCAACATGATAACATCATATAGTCATGAAAATACCTTTACCCAGTCCCCATAGAGCATGAACTGATTGACCCACTACAGATTTACCCTCACATGGTTGTACCATTGAGTTCCATGACAAATGGCCTAAAAATACTTAAAAAGCTACCATTTAAACTAAAAAACTAAAAAATTCTAACAAGGAATTTAAGCATAACAGATATGAATGAGTGATCAACAATTGTTAGATGTGTGAGCAGATGATTCACCAAGAGATTTCAATTTAGCTCTGTGTTTGTTCTTAGAGAAGGAAAAGTGTAACAGTAGCCCTTTCCCTCTTATTTACACTCATCAATTCTCTAAGGGAAGAAGGAGCGAGGGCGGCCGCGAAATTTCAGTTACGGACAACACTCTGTTACCTTGTGAGCTTAAACCATTATTTTATCTACGGTCTGCAAAATTTTGTGTGCGGCCACAGATGTGAAGTACGGTGCGCACATTTCTTGTTGTAGCCTGACCATTTTTCTGACAAACCAACTTCAGAGAGTTGTCATTTTTCATATTCCACTTGTGCGGTCCACAAGTTAATTGTGCAACCGCAGAGCCCTTTTGCTGTAGCAACCATAATTGTGCGGTCAGCATAATGCAACAACTATCCGCAATTCCTTCAACACTTAACCGAAGTTCTGTCCACAATTCTTGTAAGGCACACTCATCCTTGCAACACACCTCAAATCAAGTTAGCACAAAAATAACACCTAACTACAAAAAAAAAAGAAAATAAAAAAGGAAGATGGGTTGCCTCCCAAGAATAGACTAATTTAACATCACGGCACGATGCATAATACCATCAATTGAAATGAATGACTGCATGACGTGGCCATTTCCAAATTATCCCAAATAGTGCTTCACCCAGTGAACATTGACTCGGAATACCTCATTGTTTTTCTTCTTCAAGTCCAATGCACCAAAAGGTGTCACACCCACAATTTCAAAAGGGCCACACTATTTAGGCTTTAACTTCCCGAAAAAAATCCTCAACCGTGAGTTGAACAACACAAGATCACCACCTTGAACTCTTTGTTCCAAATGTATTTGTCATGAAGATATTTAATCCTTTATTTGTACAAGGACAAACTTGGATAAGCATGGTACCGGAACTCATCCAATTCATTCAAAATTTGTAACCCTCAAGTTAGCGGCAACATCCCAATCAAGAGTCAACTTCTTTAGAGCCTACATACCTTTGTGCTCAAGTTCCACTAGAATATGACAAGCTTTTCTGAACACCAACCGGTATAGAGACATTCCAATAGGTGTTTTGTAGGTTTTACTATAAGCCCATAATGTATCATCAAGCTTCTTGGACCAATCTGTCCGATTAGCATTCACCATTTGGATAAGATACTATTTATCTCCTGGTTGGAGACTTTCACTTGACCGCTAGCTTGTGGATAATAGGGAGTCGTGACTTTATAAGCAACAACATACTTGCTAAGTAAGGTGTCGAAAGCATTGTTGCAAAAATGTGACCCACCGTCGCTTATAATAGCCCGCGGAGTACCAAACCTTGTGAAAAAAATTCTTTTTTACGAATTCCACCACACCTCTCGCCTCATTGTTGGGTAGAGCAATGGCCTCAACCCATTTAGACACATAATAAACCATGACCAAGATGTAGGTATTTTCATAAGAACTCATAAGAGGACCCATGAAGTCAATACCCTACACATCAAAATTATCAATCTCCAAAATGGTAGTGAGAGGAATTTCATTTTTCTTCGAGATTCTACTGGCTCATTGACATTCATCACATCTTTTTATTAGCTCACTAGCATCCTTGTAAAGAGTGGGCCAATAGAAACTGCAACTTAGCACTTTGGATGACGTTCTTGCTCCACCATGGTGACCACCATATGGCGAAGAATGTAAAGCCCCAAGAATTTTATATTGCTCTTCTTTCGGTACGCATCTTCTAATCACTCCATCCGTACAAATCCGAAAAAGGTATGATTCATCCCAATAATAATATTGACAATATCGTTTGAGCTTCTTCCTTTAGTTTGAAGAGAACTTATCCGGGATGATACCACACACAAGGAAATTTGCTAGATCCATGAACCATGGTACCTCTTTCATTGAAATAGCCAAGAGTTGCTCATCGGGGAAGGAGTCATTGATTTCAAGGCCATTAGGCAGCCTTCCATCCTCCTCCAAACGAGACAAGTGGTTCGCCACTTGGTTTTCACTCCCTTTTCTATCTTGGACATCAATATCAAATTCTTGCAACAAGAGCACCCATCTCATCAATCAAGCTTTGGAATCTTTCTTTCTCATAATATAACAAAGTGTCGCATGATCCGTGTGGACAATGACCTTTGCACCCATCAAGTATGGGCAGAACTTCTCAATTGCAAACACAAAGGCATGGAGGTCTTTATCCATATCGGTGTAGTTGACTTGGGCACTATTCATGGTCTTACGAGCATAGTGGACCTGGTGAAAAATCTTGTTGATGCATTTCCCAAAACAGCACCAACAACTATATCACTTGCATCACACATGAGTTCAAAAGGGACACCCTAATTTGGAGTGGTGATTATGGGAGTAGTTGTCAACTTGAACTTTAACAATTTAAAAGCTTTCATGCAATCATCATCGAAGTTGAACTTAGCATCTTTCTCAATTAGTTTGCACAATGGTTTCACCACCTTAGAGAAATCTTTGATAAAGCGCCGGTAAAACCTCACGTGGCCTAAGAAACACCGCACACCCTTCACCAAAGTTGGAGGTGGAAGTTTAGAAATCACCTCAATCTTTCCCTTTTTATCTTCAATTCCATCCTTTGAGATTTTGTGGCCAAGGACAATGCCTTCCTTGACCATGAAATGACACTTCTCCCAATTGAGCATCAAATTTGTTTCTTCACATATTGCAACCACTTTATTTAAATTTGCTAGACAATCAATAAAGAATCTCCAACTATCAAAAAGTCATCCATGAAAACTTCAAGGTACTCCTCTATCATGTTAGTGAATATAGCCACCATACACCTTTGAAAAGTCGCCGGTGCATTGCATAAACCAAATGGCATCCGCTTGAAGGCGAAAGTATCATAAGGACATGTAAAGGTTGTTTTCTCTTGATCCTCCAGAGTAATAAGGATATGGTTGTAGCTCGAAACCCATCAAGAAAGAAATAGAAAGCACGTCCGGCCAACCTATCAAGCATTTGGTCTAAGAAAGGAAGTGAAAAATGATCCTTCGTTGTGACTTTGTGGAGCTTGAGATAGTCCATACACGCTCTCCAACTGGTCACCATTCTTCTAGGAATCAACTTATTCTTTTCATTGGTGACCACAGTCATGCCCCCTTTTTTGGAACCCATTGCACCGGAGAAGTCCACCAACTATCGGAAATGGGGTAGACAACCTCGACATCCAACCGCTTGATAATCTCCTTTTTGACAATTTCTTGCATAGCCTCGTTGAGTCTCCTTTGATGTTAAATAGATGGTTTGGCGCCTTCCTCTATGTTAATCTTATGCATGCAAAATGCGGGGCTTATCCCTTAAATATCCGCCAATGTCCACCCAATAGCCTTCTTCCTCTTTTGTAGCACTACCAATGTAGAATCTACCTGCATGTTAGTTAAACAAGAGGAAATAATAACCGATAAAGTACAACAAGGTCTAAGAAATTCATACCGAAGATATGGAGGCAATGGATTCAACTCCAAGGTAGGACGCTCTTTAATGGAAGGCTTTGTAGAAGGAGTTGTCTTATTTTCAAGATCCGAAGATAGATTCTAAGGTGCCTAGTTGTATGATTCCATTCCTTGCAAAGATTTCACACATTCCATGAAGCCATCCATCTCGTCATCATCACAGTTGAGCAAGATGGCCTCCAACATATCACCAACATTGATATTCACTTGCATCATCAACAATAACATCGGTCACCAAGTCCACTAAAGAGCACACTTTGTTGCTATTTTGTTGCTGCATGGAATTACACACATGGAAAACCACTTGTTTATCACCCACCCGGAAGGTGAGTTCTCTGGCTTCTACATCATAAAGAGGCTTCCCTGTAGCAAGGAAAGGTCTTCCAAGAATAATCCACACCTCATAATCAACTTCACAATCAAGAATGACAAAATTCGCTGGAAGAATGAATTGATCACACAAACCAAGATATCTTCAATCACTCCCAAAGGCCTCTTCATAGTACGATCAACCATTTACAATCTCATAGAGGTGGGTCTTGTTTTTCCAATTCCCAAGGTCCTGAAAACCGAATAGGGCATCAAATTGATATTTCCCCAAGATCACAAAGAGCTTTAGCAAACTCGGCACTTCCAATTGTGTACGGAATCGTGAAAGCACCGGGATCTTCCAACTTAGGAGCCATTGAATGCACAATTGCACTCACTTGATGAGTGACTTTGATAGTTTAAAAATTCTTTGACTGCTTTTTTGTCATGAGATATGTCATAAACTTAGCATAATCAGGCATTTGTTCCAAGGCTTCAACTAATGGCACATTGATTGAGAGACTCTTCATCATTTAATAAACTTTTTGAATCGGTTTTCACCATTTTTATTGGTAAGTCTTTGAAGGTATGCTGCCTTAGCCATTTGCACTACCAGTTCCAGTATGTCAATAATGTGATCCCTAGATGGGTTCACCTCCTCTTGAGTCTCGTCTACACTATCATCAATATCAATCTGAACCTCATTATTAGATTGCTCTACATTGTTCGGGTTCTTTACTTCTTGTACCACTTGTTCTTCATCCACAAGTTGCCTTTGACTTGAGGTAGGTGCAGTACCACCTTCTCCACTTCTTGTAGTAACGGACATGGCATTTCTCGTGTTATTACCGCCCTTTGGGTTTACCACTGTGTCACTTAGTAGTGCCCCCTTAGCACGAGTATTTATAGCTTGAGAGATTTGCCCCATTTGAACTTCTAAGTTGCGGATTGATGTGTATCCAAATCAACATTATTTTCCAAATTTTCTTGAACATGTTTTCAATACGCCCCATCTCACTGTTTGAAGAACTTGGGCCAAGGGATTGATAAGGAGGCGGGTTGCTCGGCTGTTGTTAAATCAGGGCCTTTGAAAACCCCATCCCTGATTGCCTTGATTATTGTTCCATCCGCCTTGATTGTTAACCCCCCCCCCCCAATTTCCTTGATTATTGC
>MU761507.1:114631-191978 GCA_026770625.1 Nicotiana glauca | reverse complement strand
TTAACCCCCCCCCCCCCAATTTCCTTGATTATTGCCACTCTAATTACCTTGATTGTTGTTGTTATGCCAATTCCCTTGATTCTTGCAACCACTCCAATTACCTTGGTTGTTGGCACCACTCCAATTTCCTTGATTGTTAGAGTTCCAATTAACTTGATCGTTTTGAGGTCGCCATTGTTGTTGATTTGGGACTTGGAAATTGTTTCATTGCCCTGGAAAGTTGTTCACATATTGCACCTCCTCTTCTTGTTCATTATAAGAATCATCTTGATCAAAACCACTATCCTCTTGCACGTAATTCTCCACTCGATGTTGCACTTGTGGACCCTTGGTCCTTATTTTGTTCACAGTCATGTTCACTCCCTCCATGGAATTGAATTGCTTAGGACTTTACACTTGTTGAAGTTGAGCCTTTGCTAATTGATTCATGGTGGTAGTCAATTCGGCAATGGCTTGTCTATGGTCATGCAATTCTTTGTGAAGGTGGATCATGTTGGGATCACCTTGTGGAACATTAGCCTGGGATTGCCGTGCCGATGATGTTTCCACCATTTCATCTAAAACCTCACACACTTCTGCTTAAGGCATTGTCATAAAATTTCTACCGGCAAGTTGATTCACCATACATTGGTTGGCCGTGTTAATCCCACGATAGAAGGTTTGTTGAATCATGTTTTCTGTCATATTGTTTCGGGACATTCCTTGACCATTTTTCTATTCCGTTCCCATATCTCGTGTAGTGGTTCATTTGGCTGTTGCTTGAATACTAAAATATCATCCCAAAGTGTAGCCATGTGCCCCGGAGAGAAGAACTTAGAAATAAATTTTTCTGCCAACTCATCCCAAGTGTGAATGGAATGGTTCGGCAAATGTTCCAACCAATCTAAAGCTTTCCCTCATAGAGAGAAGGCAAAAAATCTGTAGCCTCAATGCCTCCTCGAAGACATTTGATTGTTTGCTCCCCCAATAAGTGTCCACAAACCCCTTAAAATGTTTGTATGCATTTTGACTAGCAGCACCAGTGAAGAAGTCTCGTTGCTATTGCAAAGTGAGCATCCCATTGGTGATTTGAAAGTTACCCGCGTTAATACGGGAAGGGACTATTGCACTTGCATATCCTTCATTGGGTAACACCCGGTGTGGAGCCGCTCCTAGCGGAGGTGGGGGTAGAGCGGGGACATTATCATGAGGCACGCGGCCTATTCTCTTGGCTTGAGGCTTAAGAGGAACCTCATCAACTTTCTCATCCTCGACGTCCACATCCCACAAAGAAATATTTCCAAGATCATTGTTTGCCATGGTTGTACCTATGATTTCTCAAACAAGTTAGTAACATGGAAGAAGAAGAATATGTTCCAAAAACACACCCAAACATATTGCTAACACAATTTTTAACACCCTGGCAACGGCATCCAAAATTGATTATGTCCAAATGCACACCTCAATAGAGATATGTAACGGTTGTATGCAATAATAAAACCCAATTAAGAGTCAGGGTCGAATCCGCAAGGAGTTAAGATGGGAGCTAGGAATATATATTCGAAATGAGAAAGCGAAGTATCTAGATTGCACTTCCACAATAAGGTTTTTGTTTCTATTTCAGATGTTAATCTAAGGACTGCAAAATAAAGATAGAAGACTAGAGATAGTTGTTTTTTAGGTTTTTTTCCAAATCTATTAAAGCCTAAGGCTATGACCATGACCTAGGTCTTTACCTAATGGGATAAAGACTTTAATGCCAGTTTTGTAGATTGAGGTGTATTATAGCTCACAACTCTACATTACCCACTCAATACCTCTTGGTCAGAGAGTGGTTCTGTGCAATTTGGCTTTCTCAAGACCAAATAGGTATCAACTAAAAAAGTTGATAAGAGCTCGTAGGGTTGTTACAATCTCTAGGTTGAACCCTTTAATTGAGTTAATCAATCTCTCAATTGATCCAATTCCTTGTTAGCTAAATTATCCTAGATTATGTCCCTCTTTCTCAAGTAGAGACTAAGTCAAATAGGCATGAATCGATATTTACAACCATCAATTCTACCATTAAAGCATGAACTTAGATAAATAATAGACACCCAATCATAAACAAGCATAAAACTAATTATTCATAAGGTTTACACACTAGGGTTGGTTCACAAGCCTAGTAAATTAGCTATCCATAGTTGGTATTGAAGAAAAACAAAGAAGAAAATCTAATAAAACTCATATTGGAAGATTAAAATAAAAAAATCTAATGTTAAAACGCCAAAATAAGCTAAAATTTCCTACAATAGGAAAGAGAAACGGCTACAAGACTTTAAGATGTTCAAAACTTGACCTAATTTTGTGAAACTCGTCTATTTATACAAGGCTGAAATCTCAAACAAAAATGCCCCTCTGGAGGTTCTACGGCCACATAATTCCATGTGCGGTCCGCAGGATTCTTCATCTTGGTAGGAAGTGGAGTTCTATGGCTGCACATTTCTGAACTGCGGCGGCGAGGCAATCTTCTGTGGTCCCCACAATTAGGTATGCGGTGGCAAGGCACTTCTTCTGCGGCTGCACAATTCTTGTGCGGTCCGCAATTCACAGAGACTCCTAGACTTGGTCTTTTTGTACACTCTGTGATCTTTAACTCTTAGCCCCTCTTTGCGACTACACAATTCATGTGTGGTCTGCAATTTGCACAAATGTCTGACAAGTTTAATTCTTTGTGCCGCAAGTGGAATTCTGCGGTCCGTAATTTTTTTTGAGGTCGCAAAATTTTTTCTCCGGACTCGATATTTGGGTTTTTGTGCCCTTTATTTCCTTATGCCTCGAACTTTTTTTTTTTGAGTTGAATTTCATCTCGGGAGATCAATTTCCATCATTCATGCAATTTTTTACAATTTCATTAGTTTCAGGAACACAATTCAAGCTTTTAGACTAAACCAAAAGCTAAAAGACGCTACAAAAACAATCAAAATCCCCACTTATCACGTCCTAATTTGAAATAATACATTACAAAGGCTTTCCTAAGGTTAAGACCGAACCCTTTCAGGTTTTCGACGTATCTAAAATAGAATCAAGTCTGAATGTATGTCATGGGTTAAGATAAAATATGACAAAAAAATGACCGAGCTTGACTCAGGCATCCTACGTATCCAAATGGAATCAGGTCAAAGAGTAGTTCGATTACAATATATGCAATGATGAGATAAAATGAAAATGGCCGAGTCTGATTCAGAAAACCTACATATCTAAGTGGAATTAGGCCAGAACATAGTACAATTACAAAACACGACTGAATCTGATGAGGATTGCCTATGTATTCCTTTCTGAGGAAATCAAGTCGGCATAGTTCCTGAGCAACATACAAAAGTGATATTTGGTTTTTCTATTATAAGAGGGGGGGGAGAGAAATCGAACCCTGCGTTGGTTGCCTACATCTCCCTCTGTGGGAGTCAGGTTTAATGTAGTTTTGTTACATCAAAACTTAACTTTATTTGTCTTCAAACATAGTACCTTTTGGCTGCGTCTGAGTTGATAGGCTTCGTGTTGAATCTTCCATCAATTTCTGCCAAGATTAGAGCTCCACTTGATAGTTCTTGGTGAACCACGTAAGGACCTTGCCACTTTAGTACGAACTTTCCTTTGGCTCTTCTTGATGGGGAAAGATTTTCTTCAGAACCAACTGCCCTAGTGTGAATTGACGAGGCTTCACTCTTTTGTTAAATGCACTAGCCATCATGTTATGATATAATTGACCATGACATACTGCATCCATTCTTTTGTTATCAATGAGTATGAATTATTCCTGCCTGACCCGTATCCACTCTGTGTCGTCCAATTTTTCCTCTTGAATGACTCTTAAGGACGGTATCTCGACATCTACGGACTGCGGGTATCACCGCTTCAGTGCCGTATAACAACATGTACAGAATTTCCCCAGTGGATGTTCTTGTGGTAGTTCGATAACCCAGTAAAGTGAAAGGTAGTTTCTCATTCCATTGTCTGTGATTGTCCACTATCTTTTGTAGACTCCTTTTGATATTCTTGTTCGGCCTCGAGTACCCCATTCATTTGCGGTCTATAGGCTGTGGAATTATAGTGGACAATTCTGAACTTCTCACATATTTCTCTCATGACGTCTTTGTCGGCATTGTCAGTGATGATAGACTCCGGTATCCTAAATTTGTAGACGAAGTTATTTCAGACAAAATCTACCACTACTTTCTTTGTGATGGCCTTGTAAGTTGATGCCTCGACCCATTTGATAAATTAGTCGATGGTTACAAAAATGAAGTGATGTCCGTTTGATGTTGCGGGTTCTATTGGTCCAATTACGTCCATGCCCCAAGCGACAAACGGCCAAGGTAAACCCATTATGTTTAGCTCATTTGGTGGAACCTAGATGAAATCACCATGAATCTGACACTGATGACACTTCTGTACGTAGTGGATACTGTTGTTTTCCATAGTCATCTAAAAGTACCCAGGTCTCAAAATATTCTTGGCTAATGTGACATGTAGGGTCTGCATGTCCCTGCGTGTATTTCCTCCAATAGTCTGGTTGCTTCAATAACGTCCACACATCTTAACAAACCTAAGTTTGGGGTCCTCCTATATAGGACTTTCCCGTTGAGGAAAAAGTGGTTTGCCATCCTCCCGAGGACTCGCTTTTGACCGTTAGTAGCATTCTTCGGGTACTCTCTAGTTGCAAGGAATATCTTGACATCGTGATACCATGGTTTACCATCAGGTTCTTCATCTACATGGAAGAAATAGGCAGGTTGATCTCTGATCTCTACCTTTATAGGGTCGATGTAGTTCTTATCTGGATGGTGAATCATAGATGATAGAGCTGAAAGGGCATCATCGAACTCGTTCTAAATCCTGGGGACGTGCTTGAACTCAATCTTTGTGAACTTCTTGCACAGCTCCTTCACGTAGTGTAGGTATGGCAGTATCTTGACATTCTTGACGAACCATTCTCCTTGGACTTGGTATATCAGCAAATCGGAATCTCCTATGACCAAAATTACTTTAATGTTCATGTCGACTACTATTCTGGTCCCAATGATGCACGCTTCGTATTCAGCCATATTATTGGTACAAGGGAATCTTATCTTTGCCGATGCTGGATAGTACTGTCCAGATTCCAAAATCAGGACTGCCCCAATTCCGACTCCTCTGAAATTTGCTACTCCATGGAAAAATATTCTCTACCCAGGGTATGATTCTTCAATATCTGCTCCAGCAAATAGTACTTTTTCATCAGAAAATATGTGGTAAACGGTTCGTAATCTCCATTCACTGGATTTTCGGTGAGGTGGTTGGCTGAAGCTTGTCCTTTGATAGCCTTCTAAATTATGTATACAATGTTAAATTCACTGAGGAGAATTTGCCATTTATCTATCTTTTTTATAGGCATTTGCTTTTGAAAAATGTACTCAAGCGGGTCGAGCTGAGAAATCAGATCCGCGGTGTATGCTTACATGTAATGCCTTAGCTTTTAAGCAATCCAAGTTAGGGCACAAAAAGTGTGTTCTATTAGGGTATACTTACCTCGCATGGCGAACTTCTTTCTTAAATAGTATATGGCTTGCTCTTTTCTCCCAGTTTTATCATGCTTCCCCAACACACAATCGAATACATTGTCCAAGACTAACAAATAGAGCAACAATGGTTTTCCCTGGTTCGGGAGAGGGGGGACCAGCACTGACAGATTTGAAAGATACTCTTTGATTCTGTCGAAGGCTTTATAGCACCCTTACATCCATTTTGTGGCGACATCTTTCTTCAACAACTTGAAAATGGGTTTACAGGTTACCGTGGATAGGGCTATGAAAAGACTAATATACTTTAATATGCCCAAGAAAATCATGACATCTTTCTTGCTCTTTGGTAGTGGTAATTCCTAAATGGCCTTGATTTTTGATGGGTCCAGTTCTATCCCATTCCTGTTTATAATGAAGCCCAAGAGTTTTCCAGCGGGGACTCTGAATGCGCATTTTGCTGGGTTCAACTTCAAACTATACCTTCGCAAGCATTCAAAAAATCTCCTCAAGTCATCTAAGTGCTCCGAGCTCCTTTGAGACTTTATGATGATGTCATCCACATACATTTCAATCTCCTTATGAATCATGTCATGAAAGGGGGTCATCATGGCCCTCATGTAGGTGGAATCGGCGTTCTTGAGATCAAATGCCATAACTCTACAATAGTAGATTCCCCAAGTTGTGGTGAAAGCCGTCTTCTCCTCATCTTCCTCGTGCAATAAGATTTGATGGTATCCAGCAAAACAATCAACAAACTGTAACGACACGGCCGGTCGTTTCATGAGTAATAACTTTGTTTCCCCTATTTATGCTGTGTTTATTTGTGTTATGTGGTATTGGGTTATTCGGTTTGAATCCGGATTGGTTTTGGGAAGGTTTGAGACACTTAGTCTCTTAAGTTGGTCTTTAGTTGGAAAAGTCAGCTGGAAGTTGACTTGTGAGAAAATGATCTCAGAAGATGGTTTTTATCATTCGGATAGCTTCGGGAGGTGATTTGGGATTTAGGAGCATGATCGGAATTTGTTTTGGAGGTTCGGAGTAGATTTAGGCTTGAATTGGCGAAATTGGAATTTTGGCGTTTTCCGGTTGATAGGTGAGATTTTGATATAAGGGTCGGAATGGAATTCTGGAAGTTGGAGTAGGTCCGTTGTGTCATTTGTGACGTTTGTCCAAAATTTTAGGTCATTCGGACGAAGTTTGATAGACGTTTTGATCTAAAGCGGAATTTGAAAGTTTTTGGAATTCTTAGGCTTGAATACGATGTCAATTTGGCATTTTGATGTTGTTTTGAGCGTTCCGAAGGTTAGAAAAAGTTTGAATGAGGTTATGGGATATGTTGGAATGTTTGGTTGAGGTCCCAAGGGCCTCAGGTGAGTTTCGGGTGGTTGAACGGATCAAATTCATGTTGGAAAAGTTGTAAAAAAATCTGTTGTTGGTGATGCAGACGTTTGGCCTTCGCGTTTGCGAGTGGGCTCTTGTGTTTGCGAAGGGTTAGGGTGTGAGGAAGGAGGTTTGGACCACACGTTTGAAATGGGTGTCCCGCATTCATGAAGGTTTAGGTGAAGTGTTCATCGCGAAGTGATGTGTGTCCCGCGTTCACGTAGAGTAAATAGGAGCAGTTGGGTCCAGGTTCGTTGTGCTTCGCGTTCGCGTTCTAGATGTCGTGTTTGCGATGGGTTGAGGAGCTGAAGCTTCATGTTCTCGATCAGGATGTCGCATTCGCGATGGAGGATTAAGTGTTCAACGGGATTTTTTTCTTCGCGAATGCGAGGCGTTGACTGCGTTCGCGAAGAAGGGATTTTAATTGTTGGGTAGACCGTTTAAAAGACCACTTTTGCGATTTTTTGGCCATAGTTCACCATTTTTGAGTCGGTTTTGGAGCTTTTGAGAAGAATTGAAGAGGGAATCAAAGGGAAACACTTGGAGGTAAGATTTATGGATTTAATACTCGATCCTTTTGTAATTTCTATCTAATTAAACATGAAATTTTGTTTACCGTAAAAATGGTAACAACAATTAAATTTGTAAATGGGATTCTAAAAATACATGATCTACTCCCGAGATAGTTTATGGAGGTGATTGGTGCTAAAACATTAAGTAAAACAGTAAAGATCGAGTTAGTCAAAGCGATAATCGAACCAGTAAGGGGCATTCCCGGGCATAGAGCAAGCCAGTAGATACCTCTGAGATAGGCCTCGAGCCTATCTCGGGTTTATCGAGGGTAGTTGGGAAGGGGGATAGCAGATAAAGATACAAATAAGTAAGGATCTATATTATCAATCTTGAGCTAAATAATGAAGAACAAACGAAGAAACAATAAAATTCTAAGGTGACCTCGGGGTCGATGAATATTGATAACTTAGAAGAAAGAGAGAGAGAGAGAGAGAGAGAGAGAGAGAGAAAGAGAGAGAGAGAGAGAGAGAGAGAGAGAGAGATTATTGCATTATGGAGAAGTGGAGCAACATCCGTTCTTTACAAGATAGGATGAGTCCCCCTTATATAGGCTAGGGGACTCGGTAAAGTAAACATATAGTAATTGCAAAGGTACAAATATGGGACGGCCTGACACAAGTCCTTTCGGTAGGCTCTTAGATATGCCAGAACTGTCAGGTGTAGCCATGTTCTTAGGAAACTTCGTTTCTTATCCTGACCTCAGACCTTGCTTCTTTTGGTTCGTACCTCGACGAGCCCTAAGGCCGAGAACTCGACCATGGCCTCCTACCCTCGCGGTTTCGGGGAAGGCTTCCGAAATGTCTTGACAGCAAAAAAATCAAGTCTTCTGATTTTACCGCTTACAGATAGTCTCCGTATTTCTTATGACGAAGTGATGGGAAATGATTCTAACACTTTACTCCCCGAGATCCTTTTGGCGATGCTATAATGGCGATTGAGATCGTGACGCAATCTTTTGTGACAGATAGCGTGTCTCATAGATCTTCGCGCGATGCCCTGTCGTTTCTGCTCCTCGAGGCAAAAGTGCTATCGTCGGTTCATTTTTTCAAGGAGGTAGTAGTTACACCCGTCGGTCAATCTTTCAGAGCATTGATGACCGTGTCGTTTCCCCCTATAAATGAGGGCGTTTTGTGGCATTGCATCTTTCATCTTAACACTTCTGCTGGTATGTTCTGCTTCTTCCTTCCCATTATCTTCTTTTGCCTTTGATTACTATGATAGGAACTTTCTATCTCAAGGCTATTTGGAAGAGATCTTTCGGGCCGCATCGAGTCCTTATGCCGGGGTATTCCTTTATTGAACATAAACATGTCGTTCTGATATTGCTGTGGTCATTGGTATGTTAGCCGTTGCTGCTACCGTTGTCCCGAGATGGCGATGGGTGGAGAGTCGGTTTCACCTTTGCGTAGATGGTTGTTCGGGTTATGCACCTCTGCTCACTCTTCTACCTAGTTTTGGTGTGGTACTTCATCCCTAGGGCTCTTTCTTTCTCAAGAGGTAAAGTGGCACCGCCGGCTGTTGAGACAGGGGCTCGCCGAATCTTCAAGCTTTGGCTTTGGCGGGTCATGTCTCTTTTCTCTGCCTCATCTACGTCCCCTTCTTTTCCTTTCCTTCATCTTCCCAGACAGGGATCCCTTAGGGGATTGAGCTGGGAGCCTTTGAGAGGCGGAGGTCGAAGGAGTCACCCTCGAGGATACATGCTCGAGGATGTGGTGCCCGGGTATGCTGATATTGGAGATGAACTTTCGAGGGCGGATCGGGCGCCCGGGTTTCATCACATGTACATCCTTCTGTTCCTCAACTTTAGGTGTAGATTCTTGTAAGCCTTTGTACCTTGTATGTAATGACCTTTCGGGGCTTTGTAATCGAACCCGTGAACCCTTAGGGGCTATTGTACTTAAAATCTTCATGAATGAGAAATGAACTTTGTTGACCTCTATTTTCGAATTTGCTCTACTTTTGTATGCTTTCATGCCTTTCGAGGCTCTTCAAATGTATGCTTTTGTGTTGCTGATCGCTGATATTTGATTTGGGCGTGAGTGTTTGCTTCGATTTCTTGCCAATCGATATGGGTTCTTTTTGGCCCCATCATCGTCTTCCGGGAAAACTCTGGATCAATCTGATAGATTGATGCTGTGAGGGTCTCCCGAGTTATTCAGAGAACGCATGTTGAGTTTCGAGGTCTCTCAGGATTCTTTTTCCGTATGCAGGTCACCTTTGGGTACCACGGAGCCCTAATTGATCCGGATGTGGACGGTCTTTTCGGGCCGCATGAGATAGACTTTTGCTTCCCTTTGGTGCTTGCCTGCTTTTACGCCATTCGGGATTTTTGAATGCCTTCTTTTATTTATGGGCCATTGTAGCTCGCCGTGATAGCTTGTTCTGATCTCCAGCTGATTGACAAGGCTCTTCCCCACTTTCTTTTTTTGCCGTACTTTAGACTGAGGGAGGACCGACCGGATAAGCTTGAGTTGTTGGGGCATGTAGGATTGTTTGGGGATCTTGTATCAAATTCTAGGGCCTTCGGGAACGATACCCCGGATGAAGGTCATCCTTGGGTGCCTCGGTGGGCCCTGTTGATCTTGATGCGGAATATTCTTCCAAGAGAGTGCAAGGTTGGCTTCTATTTGAGGAGCTTGCCTACATTCGGGGCGCTTCTTTGGGACCTCGTGGAGCTTTGGAGATCGGAGATCTCAGGGTTTTCTCCTTCGAAGAAGGAATCACGATCCCGGGTGCACCTCCCGCTTGTCTCGAGCATAGAGATAATTTGCGTGGTCCATCGAGCTTAGTTGTCTATTGGAGGATGTTTCCTGGGTCGGGCATCAACCCGTCGATTCGTATCAAGGTCATTGGCTTCCTGGAGCTTACATCTAGTAGGTGCCTCGCTGTTGCCTCTTGCATATAAGAGGGGTGGCTTCGGCCCTTTTGCGAGGCTTCATTATTTTTGGGTAGCTGTTCTTCTGTTTTGGCATAGGGCTCACTATCATTTCAAAGCACGAGAAGTGTTTGTGCTTCTTTACTTCATTTTGTTAGTTCTGCTTCAGTCATGGCGACCACCTTGAAACCAGGGCAAGGGGCGGAGAATGCTATTCCCGGTGCTGGAGAGTCGAAGGATTTTGTTCTAGAGTTAGCGTCCTTGGTAAGAGAGGAACACTTGGAGATGGTGAAGTGATACTGCGGGTGGAGCGAGAGGATGACCCTGTGGGTTCTTTTCCCAAGCGAAAGCATCGCGGACTCTATTGATGGGTTCTTGAACGTGTACCTATACCCCTTTGCATTTGGCCCTCTTGATAAGGTCGTGCTCGACTTTTGCTTGAAGTATCGGGTTACCCTGGCATAGATTCATCCGTCATTTTGGTGAACGGTGCTGATGGTGAGATTCTTTGTGGAAAAAGTCAGACTTGAATTCATGCTCGATCATCTCATTAGGCTATATCGACCTTTTCACCATTGAGGATTGCTAACCTTGAGGGGTCGCTCACCCACGCCCTTCGTTGTTGACGATGATGAAGGTGGAGATCAAGAGTGGGCTAGTTGGTTTGTCTGAGTCAGGACGGCTGATATCATTCATGTGGAGTTCCTGCCATTCCCTGAAGGGTGGAATCACGCACGTAAGTGAGGTGCTTTACCGCTCCTTCAGATTTTGTTCATGGTGAAAATCAGCCAAGTAATAAGCGTTACTTCCTTTGCTGCAACAACTTCGTGGACGCCGGGCCATGTTCATGATTTGCCCGGCTGGGTTCGGAGGATAGTGACCGATTCGTTTTGCGACGAACATAGGTGGCGAGCTATGTCTCACGTTAGTTGGGGAGTGGACCATCAAGGTACGTGTGTATGTTGCTTTTCTCCTGCTGACATGTACTTGAGATGACATTTTCCCATCTCATTTGTGCTAGATTTGCTATTTTTGTAGATGTAGGGTGGTTCCTCGGGGCGAGGCAGTGCTTTCTCGGAGAGGAGATGGATTCATCGGCCTCCGGGCTAAGAGACGGCAGTAGCAAGAGGGTCCAGGGCCCATCACGCGAAGGAGCTTTTAGTGGACGCTAGTCGGGTGTGTGCTTTTGAAGGTGGGGCATCACCCGAGTTGGTTGTCCCCGAGGTGGCTATTTCTCGGCAAGTGATTCCCTTGAGTAAGCATGTTATGCTCGGGGCCGGTTCTTCCGGGGTTGCAGGAGCAGTACCATCAGGAGCATATTCTGATCTCGAGGAAATCTGCCATCTTCACTTCGCGGTGAGTTAGTGCATACTTCTTTCATATCCCGCATCTTCCTCCTCTTATTGAATCTTCCCTGTGCAGGCATGTGATAGGCTTAAGTCCGAGTTGTCTCGTCAAAAGGCCAAGTTCCAGAGGATTCGGGATGAGGGAGAATCCCTTAGGCTCCTTTGCAAGGAGAAAGCTGATCTGCAGCATTGGCGATATGAGACGTATTGGAGCTCGAATTGTGAGAGCTATTTGATGGAGCAGGTAACTTCCTGTAGTGTGTTCTTTGATTCTTTTTAATTTTAAGGTTAACTTCTTCTTGTCGTATTAGCTACAAAAAAAGATAGAGGCCTAGGAGTACCTTAAAGGTGACGTGATCAGTGTCAAGGCAGCTTGCGAGGAGCAAAGGTGCCAAGTGCAGGCTCAAGCCTTGGAGGAGATGAGTGCCTCAGCAAGGATTCCTGCCTTCGAGGCCCAACTTAACTTGTCACGTGGTAATGCCAAGGTCCAGGTGGATATGATCGAGAGACTGGAGTCCGACCTCTCGAAGGTCAGGGCCGAGATAATTGATGCCCATGTGGAAGCGATGCTAAGCCGAACCAGGGTGGATCACAAGATGGCGATTTGCATAAAGGAGGCTGTTGATGCTCAATCCGATTTGAGGCAAGCCCTTGATCGTGAGAAAAGGATGGAGGAATATGTTTGCTGCCGATCTTGGAGGGAAGTGTTCGAGGAAGTTGGAGCGAGATGCTTTATTCTCTCGGAGGAATTGGCTCAAGGAAGGGCGAACGAGGGCAACGCCTGGTCACTCCTCGAGGATGTTGCAGAGGGCGATCTTGACGGGTTGTAGCCCTTTGGCTCAAAATATAGATTCTACCATTTTGTAACTTGGTTTCTGGCACGCGCAAGGCGTACCTGTAGGTGGAGAATGTTTTTGTCGTATGTAATGTAAGAAGAATTTCAAAGCATAATTGCTTTTGTACCTTTTTTCTGTCATTTCTCTCGATTGCGTGGACCGGTTTGTGGAATCGATCCCTGGGCCGTGTTACGGCTCGAGCTCTAATTGGCCTTCCAGCTTTTTCCTGCCTGCATGGACGGAGGGTGATGACCCTTTGTGCTCCTGGACCAAAGTGATTTTACGGGCGCGCGGCCTGATTTGTCACTACTGTTGATAGCATCATTTGGGCCGTCCTTTTAGGCGTATTGTGGTTGAATTTCCCTCGAGTTCAGTCCCCAAGTCGGGTTGCGATCCGAGTTGTAATTGACCCTTGATCTTTTCGGAGGTACCGGTTGGAGAAAACAGCATTGATGTCACGCTTTAGGGAGTATTATGATTTTTGGGTCTAGTCTCTGCGTAGTGTTGCGACTCGAGCTGTAATCCACCCTTAAATCTCATCTGAGCTTTTGGCCAGCGATAGTGGCCTTTCTGTTGCTTGGTCATTGAGACCTTTTAGTATGAGTCTCAGAGGCATGCTTAGTCGGTGACAATGAAACTTACGCGGTTTGGTCGTGGAGACGTTTTAATGTGAGGCCCGGAGACTTTGCTTAGCCGGCAATAATGGAACTTACGCTGTTCGGTCGCAGGGACCTTTTAATGTGAGGCCCGGAGGCTTTTCTTAGGTTAACTATTTTGGATCTGGTCTCCGAATTGGGTAACGATTCGAGCTCACTTTGATCCTCAAGTTTTCAATTTCAAGCTGGCGACAATGGCTCTTATGATGTTTGGTCGTAGAGACCTTTTGATGTGAGGCCCAGAGGCCTTGCTTAGCCAGCAACAATGGCACTTACGCTATTTGATGTGAGGCCCAGAGGATTTATATAGGCTTTTTTTCCTCTCGTTAAGGTCTTATTGATTATTTTTCCTGACCCGTCGTTGGTTCTAAAAGAACCTCAATTTCAAGTTGTAGTCGGCGATGTTTTTGAGCACCTCGGAAGGTTCATAGCTTATAGGTCGAGTAGATCGACGCTTTTGCGATTTTGGAGCTGACGTGGTCGGGACTCATTTTTTGCCTGTTGAGGGAAGCCTGTGTTTAACCGGTTCTTTCCGAAGTAGATTCGGAGGATTTTTTAGCAATAGTCTGGCGTCCCCGAGTCGCATTTTTTGGGCTGTAGCAGCCGTTTTGACCGGAGTCGTGTGCATTTGGCCGGGGCCATTTTTTTATCCCGAGAGGCAGTTTTAGGTGTCTATGCCGAGGGTATACCTTTTAGGGATTCTTAAAAATGCAACGTATAGCCTAAACTGCGGGATTTTTCATGCCTGTTAAGGTCTTACAGTTTGCCATGCCCATTGAGGTATTATAGCGTATGGAGAATAGATCTGGTTTTACTGAGGCAGCCCGTTAGGGTCTTACAGTTTCAGATTTTCCAGTGCGTGGAGATTGGTGGCAGTCAGTTATTTTGCTTGAAGATAGCTTTTCATGAGCTCGGAGCTATTTCTTGGGGCTTGATGAGCCCGAAGTTGTTTTTCGAGAGCTTTGTGAGCCCGGAGTTCCGACCCTGGGGTGGTGCAAGTTGTCAAATTGCTCATGTTGAGTCTTTGATTCTATTGGATTAGTTTAGGCTTGAATACCGCCTTTTATAGACTTGGAGCAATATCGCGAGGGCTACGTGAGCCCGAAGTCCCGACCCTGGGGTGGGGGTGCTGAACCGTTTAAGTCTCCGAGTGTATCCGATTTGTTTGATGGAGGGCTTTAGCCATGAATATGTCGAAATGATCTTTATCGAAACACAAAACGGCGAGAAGATATCCTTTGCTTCTTGGATAAGATATAGGTCGTGACGAAGATGCCAAAAATATATTTTTATTGACCGGCAAAAATACAAGCTGTAAATACACGATGTCCTGCTACTGTTAGTCTGGTCCATGTGGGTGTGACTTCCCTGATTATCCGATGTGCTTGTATGATTCCACATTGGAAAATTTCAGGAGAGGAAGAGGATCATGAACTCGTGGGGCCCTTTCCCCGGGGATACGTAGTTCTGCTAATAATCTTGTTGGCGGAACCTTCTTTCTGTTAGAAACCCGATCGAGGAAAGAATGCCTAGCGGCCCTGTGGTGGCCGCGGATCCTCGAGCGGGGTATAGAGCTACTAAATTCCTTAGCAGGCTGCCTGCGTACAAATTAGCAACAAGAAAGGAAAGGAAATGATAAAAGGAAGTTGCGTTCCCGGGAATAAGACGCGCAGCAGTCGTCTTCCTCGTCCTGCTAGGCCTGGCTGAGGACATGATTGTCCTTACCTTTTGACCTCATTTGAGGGCAATGCCGGTCATGGGCATAAGGCGAGGGACCTCCTTCTATCGTTTGTAGCTAGATGTTTTGACTCTGCGTCTATCACGGGTTTTTACACCTTTGGAGGAGCTGGGCCGGAATTGCGTCCCGGGCGATGTAGTCGCCGTTGTCTGTAAAAAGTGTCTGCACCCTACGTCACTCAACGTATTAGCTCGAGCTTGGGTGGGCCGCACAGGAGGAGCAATTTGGTTATTGTGGCAATCGCCATTGGGGACATATCAGTGGTCTAGCCCAAGAGCGACGTTTTTTCGGATCGTCCTATTGGCTTTGGCCCGACATCATCGACATCGTCGGTATAACTTTGGCTAATACACCTGTACTCATAAATGAATGTTTTATTTGAAATGAGTCAAATGAAAGAAGAGATTACCAATACGTTAATGCGACGTTGAGGTGGAATCTTGGCGTCCTTTTCCTCGAGCTAGGGAGTGTCTTTTTGGAGCATTTTCTGGGACCATCCCTTTCTGGTGATGGGCATTTCACTCTATATTCTATGGATTTTTGCGGGATTCCTCCATCTCTTAATAGTTGTGACAATATGCCGCGACTTATGGCTCCGTTTTGTCCGATTTCCTCTCATCTGTGGAGCTGGATCCAGGTTTGCTTGCTTTGCGATGCTTTGTGGTTACCTTTGTTGAATGGCATAGTTGCTGATCTTTTTGGTTTGTAACTCTGAGCATTTTGTGATTCTCGTGGTGGGCCACGGTTTCCTTGGAGGGGTTTTGGTTGAATGGATCCGAGCTACCCGGATTTCCCGGCTTCACTTTTGGTGACCACTATACTTGGAACTATAACGATGAAGTCGAGCTCTATCGGGCAAGGTTTCCGTGCCGGTTGCATCTTGTTGAATCTGATACTATTGGAGGTTCCTCAAAGGAGTTGTCCTCGGGCTACTACCTCGTTGTTGCGAGATACGCTGCGCCTCGAATCGTTTCTTCCGTTCGTGTCGTGTGGATGATGGCTCCATTCATTCAGTGTCAGCCTTTCTGTTAGGAATCTTCCCGGATATGCCGGTCCCGAGGAGGTTTTTCGAGGGTCATCCACGACTCTGACTTGGGTCTATTGCTGGCTGCTGGTATCTTCCAAGCCTCGACTGGGTATTCAATCAAGCTTCACTTGAACTGCTCCAGAGCTGCCGGGTATGCTTTGTTTGGGTTTTGGGCGAAGGTCCATGCCATCTCACTATTCGGGACCGGGAGTGGTCTCGTTTGTCTTGTTGGAGAGCAGGGTGCGGCTTTCCGTTATATTTTATTTCTTCTTCTTCTCCCGGCCTTTGGTGTATTGAGCCTCTTTTAGCATTATTTTGATGTCGTTGTCGTGTGCTTCCATGGATTGCGCTAGTGCGGTGAGAGGGTCCCTGAGATTAGATGTTGAACAATGATGTCGCATCGTGGTCTCTTCCGGGGGAATTTCTTCAAATCTCCTTATCGGGACGGGCCCGAATTTCCCATTTTAGAGGTCGTCGTCCTAGATAGGCATGCTTGAGTGGTTATGCACCTGTGAGGACTTGGGGTCCTGTTGCTCCCAAGGAATTTCGTTATTTCTAACTTCCTAAAAATGAGTCCCGGTATCGTATCTCCGGGAGATGGTTTTTGTAGGAGTCTCCGCGAGCAGGAGTTGATCTTTATGATAATGTCTTCCAGCATCCTTACTGCCACAGGATAGGTTGTTGGTTCGTCGTTGCCCGATATCTCGGGTACTGGCTCAAAGTGAGGAGATATTTTGGGTGTTGCTGCACCGAGAGTCTCCGAGCGGCTTTGTAGCTGAGAGATAGCCAAATATTTTTCCTGCAACATTTCAAAAGCAATACTAAGATTAACTTCTCGTTCTACCGAGGCTGGGATTTTTTGGGCTTCCTGTTGGTTAGCGTGTTGCGTGCCGCCATTGGTGCACGAGACTTCGTAACCCAACTGTACGTCGTATGGATCCACATTCACTCGAACTGATCTAGGTGCGTTATCGAGGTCATGTGGTGTCGCGCCAGTCGTTAGAACGGCCATACTGTCCTCTTTGCAATTTTTGTGGTTATCATCCTTGATTTCCCTTATCGAGCTGATTATTAACCTAAAATCGAAAGATCTTGGGCAAGAAAAAGTGTGAAAGATATCGTGTGTTTAAGTGACGAAACTAACAAGAGAATAATCACTATTATTTTTAGTCCCACGGTGGGCGCCAAACTGTTTATTGTGAAAATGGTAACAACAATTAAATTTGTAAATGGGATTCTAAAAATATGTGATCTACTCCCGAGCTAGTTTATGAAGGTGATTGGTGCTAAAACGTTTAGTAAAACAGTAAAGATCGAGTTACTCAAAGCGATAATCGAACCAGTAAGGAGACGTTTCTGGGCGTAGAGAAAGCCAGTAGATACCTTGGAGCCAGGCCTCGAGCCTATCTCGGGCTTATCGAAGTTAGTCGGGAAGGGGGATAACAGATAAAGATACAAATAAGTAAGGCTCTATACTATCATTCTTGAGCTAAATGATGAAGAACAAACGAAGAAACAATAAAATGCTAAGGTGACCTCAGGGTCGATGAACACTGATAACTTAGAAGAGAGAAAGAAAGAGAGAGAAAGAGATATATATTATTGAATTATGGAGAAGTGGAGCAATATCCGTCATTTACAAGGTAGGATGAGTCCCCGTTATATAGGCGAGGGGACTCGGTAAAGTAAACATATATTAATTGCAAGTGTACAAAGATGGGACGGCCTGATGCAAGTCCTTTCGGTAGGCTCTCAGATAGGCCAAACCTGTCAGGTGTAGCCATGTACTTAGGAGACTTCGTTTCTTATCCTGACCTCGGACCCTACTTCTTTTGATTCGGACCTCGACGAGCCCTGAGGCCAAGAGCTCGACCATGGCCTCCTATCCTCAGGGTTTCGGGGAAGGCTTCCGATTGTCTTGACAATAAAAAATCAAGTCTTTTGATTTTACCACGTACAAATTTGTAGAATTTAAAGCGTAAAATTGGTGGGTTAGGGCTTGGAATTTGAGACTTAGATTTGTGGATTTGAGGGGTCATTTGTGGTCGGATTTTGATGTGTTTTATATGTATGAACTCGTGAGAGTATAAGGATTCCTTTGATGTAAATTTTTTGGATTTTTAGAAGTGGGTCCGGGGGTTGGGTTTGGTCAATTTCGGGAATTGTGTTGTAATTTGATTAATTTCGTATGGGTTTCACTCCTTTAGAATATGCTGATTGTTATGAACTAATTTTGGTTAGATTCAAGGCATTTAGAGGCCGAATCGAGAGGAAAGGACGTCGCGGGCTAGAGTTTGGCTTGGCTTGAGGTAAGTAACGCTTCCAATCTTGGTTCTGCAGGTTCGAAACCTGAATTATGTGTTTCATGATTATTATGAAGGTGACGCCATGCCAAGTGACGGGCGTATGGGCGTGCACCATGGGAAACACGGCCTGGATCATTCCAGAACACCGCTTAGTGGTTCTTTCTTACCGATACATGTGTTGAAATTATGTGATTTAGTTGTTGAGCTATAAATCATGTTGATTATCATGTTAAGGATTCACGCCAATATTATTGAGACCCAAGAGGTCGTTTCTTGCTGTCATTTCATTTATTTTATTGATATTCTGTACTCAGTCCTTTATAAGCATACTATATCTTGTCCCAGTCTCGATTATTATTATTTGCCACGTTTTATTGTTGACCGGGCTAGTATCATGACATTTAGAGCCCGTATGTGAGATTGATGAGTTATGACTAAGTGAGGCCAAGAGCCTGCTATTGAGTGATAGTATGAGATTGGGAATGTACACCGCAGCGAGATACTAAACAAGCCTTCGTTGGCTTTGTTATAGCACTTGGGCTAATGAGAGAAGCCCTTCTGGAGTCTTTACACCCCTAGGGAGTGTAGATGATGACATTGAGGGATGGATCTTCCCTGGACATGGATCTTATCCGAAGTATTATACCGGGAGATAGATCTTCTTTGTGAGGCTTGATTGGCCTGTGTCCTCGGTACTGGATGACTGCGATCAGTGATGTATATCCCGGGATGGACCTTCCCCAGGCCGAATGGCCATATATAGTACCGAGGAGTTGAGTACTTGTGAGTGGAGGTTCATGGAACATTGATCATGCTAGTTGTGCATTGGTATATGTAAAATATCTGAGTTATGAACTTCGTGGTGTTCAGTTGCATTTAAATACAATTGAACTTTACTTGAACTGTAAGCATGACTACTTTTCCTGTTTAGTTATATGTTATTACCTGTTGAGTTTTGGTCCGTCACTACCTGTCAGTCCATAGGTTGGACTTTTTACTTACTAAGTTGGTGTGCTCACATTACCCCCTGCACCTTGTGTGCAGTTCCAGGTGTCTCGGGTCATGATAGCACCTGATGATTATGTTGTGTGGACTTTCACTTGGAGATTGCGAGGTAGCTGCTTGGCGACCGCAGTTCCGCCTTCTCCTTCCCTATCTTCCTCTAGTTTATATGTTGGATATTTTCAGACTGTACTAGTCTTGTTATTTCGAACAGTTGTAGTAGTTTTCTTCATGACTAGTGACACCCGAGGTCGGGCTTGTATTTTCTTTCCACTGGTTTTGGAACTTCTATTTTTATATCACTGGATTTCTGTTAAAACATGATGTTTTCTTAAGTTTTTCAATTGGAAATAGAATAATTGTTAACTGAATGGCTAGCCTAGTTCCACGATAGGCGCCATCACGACCGGGTTGGTTTTTGGGTCGTGACATGTTGATATTAGAGCCTAGGTTACATAGGTCTCACGAGTCATGAGCAGGTTTAGTACAGTCTCGTGGATCGGTACAGAGACGTTTGTATTTATCCTCGGGAGGCTGCAGAACCTTTAGGGAAAACTTCTTATTCTTGAATTCATATCGTGCGATTATGTTGATGCTAGTACTAAACTTTTGTTATTCTATTATCTCATAGATGGTGAGGACACGCACTACCGTTCAGGAGGGATGACCACCAGTACCACCTGCTGGGGCCACTAAAGGCCGAGGATGCGGTCGAGGCCGTGGTAGGGGTAGGGGTGTAGCCCGCACAGCAGTTAGGGTAGTACCTGCAGATCCACCAGTAGCCCTAGTTCAGGATCAGGTCTGAGTTGCGGACGCTCCAGCAGCACCAGCTCAGGCACCGGTTGTGCCTATTGTCATCTCGGGTCTTCAAGAGATCTTGGCTCAGATCTTGACCGTGTGCATTAGTCTTGCTCCAGCAATCGTAGTCTCTACTAAGGCAGCTGCTTCCCAGGCTGGGGGAGGCACTCAGACTCCCGCCGCTCGCACACCTGAGCAGGTTGTGCAGATACTTCAGACACCGGAGGCACTACCAGCCCAACCGGTTGCCCCTGATCAAGACTATGTAGTTCCAATTATGCCTGATGACGAGCAGCATCAACTGGAGAGATTTGGTAGACTTCAGCCTCCGACTTTCAGTGAGGCAAAGGGTGAGGATGCCTAGGATTTCTTAGACAAGTGCCAGAAGATTCTACGTACAGCAGGGATTTTAGAGACTAGCATAGTTTCATTTACCACTTTCCAGTTTTCGGGGGCTACCTTCACTTGGTGGGAGGCGTATGAGAGGCATAAGCCTATTGGTGCACCGCCCCTTACCTAGCATCAGTTCTCCATTCTCTTCCCAGAGAAGTATGTACCGCATTCCCGCAGGGAGGAGCTGCGTAGGCAGTTCGAGTAGCTGCGTCAGGGGGGCATGTCCGTAATGTAGTATGAGATGAGGTTATCCAAGTTAGCCCGTCATGCTACCTAGCTAGTTCCCACGGATAGAGAGAGGATCAGGAGATTCGTTGATGGCCTCAACTATCAGCTACGGATTTTTTTGACCAGAGAGAGAGTATCTGGCGCTTCTTATAAGGAGGTGGTTGATATTGCTTGAAAGATTGAGTCAATTCATTGTCAGGAAATAGAGGAGAGGCAGGCCAAGAGGCCTCAGGGATTTGATAGCTTTGGTGGTTCTTTTTCAGGAGGTCAATTTCAGCACGACAGAGGCCGTTCATTTAGGCATGCTCAGCCAGTCCGTTTAGGTCATTGTGGTGGGTCATCTGGCCTATGGTTCTCACAGTTCACATCAAGGTCACACGTCCCTCAGTGCCCTTCCACCTCATAGTTCGACTCAGGCACCATCAGTCCAGGGCTCATCTATGCCTAGTTCTTCTAGTGGGCATCCCGGTGCGCGAGGCTCCCTCTAGTTGGACAGCTATTTACCGCAAGAGGCTGCTTTGAGTGTGGAGATTTGGGTCATATCAAGAGGTTTTGTCGTCGTCTTATGGTAGGATCATCCCAGCAGAGGAGTCAGCCTTCAGCTTCAGCACCAGCTACTCTCCACCCTCAGTCAGCTGGGGGTCGCCCTAGAGGGGGAGGCCGATCTGGCGGTGGTCAGGCCCGTTTCTATGCTCTTCCAGCCATACTAGATGTTATTGCTTTGGATGTTGTGATCACATGTATTATCTCAGTCTGCCGTAGCAATTCCTCTATATTATTTGATCCCGGTTCTACTTTCTCTTATGTGTCATCATATTTTGTCCATTATTTGGATATGCCCTGCGAGTCTCTCATTTCTTCTGTTCATGTCTCTACTCTGGTGGGCGATACCGTTATGGTAGACCATGTATACCGATAGTGCGTTGTGTCTATTGGGGGTTTTGAGACCCGAGTGGATCTTCTATTACTTTGCATGGTGGAATTCGATGTGATATTGGGCATGGATGGGTTATCTCCATACCGGGCTATTTCGGACTACCATGCCAAGACGGTGACGTTAGCTATGCCGGGTGTGCCATGAATTGAGTGGCGAGGTTTGTCTAGTTATGTTCCCAGCAGGGTAATCTCATTCTTGAAGGCCCATCGTATGGTTGGGAAAGGTTGTCTTTCATACTTAGCATTTGTGACGGATGTTAGTGCAGAGACTCCCAGCATTGATTCTATTCCAGTTGTGAAGGATTTTCCCGATGTGTTTCCTGCAGACCTGCCGGGCATGCCACCAGATAGGGATATTTATTTTGGTATTGACCTGGTGCCAGGCAATCAGCCCATTTCTATTCCACCGTATTGTATGGAACCAGCAAAGCTGAAAGAGTTGAAGGAACAGCTTCAAGAACTCTTTGATAAGGGGTTTATTCGGCCTAGTATTTTGCCTTGGGGTGTGTCTGTTTTATTTGTGAAGAAGAAGGATGGCATGATGAGGATGTGCATTGATTACAGGCAGTTGAACAAAGTAACAATTAAGAACAAGTATCCTTTGCCTTGCATCGATGATTTATTTAACCAGCTTTAGGGAGCGAGAGTGTTCTCCAAGATTGATCTCCGTTCAGGGTATCACCAGTTGAAGATCAGGGACTCTGATATTCTTAAGACAGCCTTTAGGACCCGATATGGTCATTATGAGTTCCTTGTGATGTCTTTTGGGTTGACCAATGCCCTAGCAACATTCATGCATTTGATGAACAGTGTGTTTCGTCCGTATCTCGACTCATTTATCATAGTTTTCATTGATGATATTCTGGTATACTCGCATAGTTAGGAGGAGAATGCGGAGCATTTGAGAGTGGTATTGCAGAGATTGATTGAGGAAAAGCTTTATGCAAAGTTCTCCAAATGTGAGTTTTGGCTCAGTTCAGTGGATTTCTTGGGGCATGTGGTGTCCAGCGAGGGTATTCAGGTTGATCCGAAGAAGATAGAGGTGGTTCAGAGTTGGCCCAGGTCGTCCTCAACCATAAAGATTCAAAGTTTTCTTGGTTTGGTGTGTTATTACCACCAGTTCATTCAAGGATTTTCATTTATTGCATCACCCTTGACCAAGTTGACTCAGAAGGGTGCTCCATTTTAGTGGTCGAATGAGTGTGAGACGAGCTTTCAGAAGCTCAAGATTGCCTTGACCATAACTCCGGTGTTTGTTTTTCCATCAACTTCAGGTTCATATACAGTGTACTATGATGCTTTGAGAGTGGGTATTGGATGTGTGTTGATGAAGGAGGGTAGAGTTATTGCTTATGCTTCTCGTCAGTTGAACCCCCATGAGAAGAACTATCCTGTTCATGATTTAGAATTGGCAGCATTGTTCACGCGTTGAAGATTTGGAGGCATTATTTGTATGGTGTGTCTTACGAGGTGTTTACCGATCATCGTAGCCTCCAGCACTTGTTCAAGCAGAAGGATCTCAATTTGAGGCAGCGAAAATGGTTGGAGCTGCTAAAGGACTATGCTATTACTATTTTGTACCATCTGGGGAAGGCCAATATAGTGGCCGATGCTTTGAGCCGGAAGGCGGTGAGTATGGACAGTCTTGCATTTATTCCTATTGAGGAGAGACTGCTTGCAATGGATGTTCAAGCCCTGTCCAACCGGTTAGTGAGGTTGGATATTATCGGAGCCTAGTCGGGTCTTAGCTAGTGTGATTTCTTGGTCTTCCTTGTTTGATCGCATTAGAGAGCGCCAGTATGATGATCCTCACATGTTTGTCCTTAAGGACAGAGTTCAACATGACGATGCCAGAGATGTGACTATTGGTGATGATGGGGTGTTGAGGATATAGGGCCGGATTTGTGTGCCCAATATGGATAGGCTTCGGGAGTTGATTTTGGAGGAGGCCCATAGCGCGCGATATTCCATTCATCCGTGTGCCGCAAATATATATCAGGATCTGATACAGTATTATTAGTGGAGAAGGATGAAGAAAGACATTGTCGGATTTGTAGCTCGGTGCCTCAATTGTCAGCATGTGAAATATGAGTATTAGAGACCGGGTGTCTTGCTTGTCAAGATAGAGATTCCAGAGTGGAAATGGGAGCAGACTACCATAGACTTTGTAGTTAGGATCCCACGGACTTTGAAGAAGTTCGATGCTATTTGGGTGATTGTGGATTGGCTAATCAAGTCTGCGCACCTCATTCCTATTTGTACTACCTATCCTTTAGAGCGGTTGGCAGAAATCTATATCTGAGAGGTTGTTCGCTTGCATGGTGTCCTAGTTTCCATTATTTCAAATAGAGGCAGTCAGTTTACTTCATAGTTTTGGAGGGCTGCGTAGAGAGAGTTGAGTACTCAGGTCGAGTTAAGCATAACTTTTCAGACGGACAGGCAGTCTGAGCGCACTATTCAGATATTGGAGAACATGTTGCAATTGACTTCGGTGGTTCATAGGATCAGTTTCTATTGCTCATGAAGTTTGCTTATATAACAACTATCAGTCGAGTATTTAGATGGCTCCATACGAGGCTCTATATGGGAGACGGTGTAGATCTCTGGTTGGATGGTTTGAGCCGGGCGAGGCCAGGCTTTTGGGTAATGATTTGGTGTAGGATGCTTTATACAAGGTAAAGGTGATTCAAGATAGGCTCCATACAGCATAGTCGCGACAAAAGAGTTATGATGACAGGAAGGTCCGCGAGGTGTCCTATATGGTTAGGGAGAAGGTTTTACTAAAGTTGTCACCCATGAAGGATGTTATGAGATTATGGAAGAAGGGTAAATTGAGTCCCCAAATCATTGGGCCTTTTGAGGTGCTTCAGAGGATTGGGGAGGTGGCTTATGAGCTTGCTTTGCCACCCATCTTGTCGAGTGTGCATTCGGTGTTTCATGTTTTGATGCTTCGAAATTATATTGGGGATCTGTCTTATGTCCTGGATTTCAGCACAGTTCAGTTAGAGTGATATTTGACTTATGATGTGGAGCCACTGCCGTTCTGGAGCGTCAGGTTTGAAAGTTGAGATAAAAGGATATAGCTTCAGTGAAAGTGCAGTGGAGAGGTCGGCCTGTGGAAGAGGCTACCTGGGAGACTGAGCGGGAGATGCAAAGTAGATATCGTCACCTTTTTTCGAGGCTTCAGGTATGTTTCTTGACTCGTTCGAGGACGAACGTTTTTTTTAGAGGGGGAGGATGTAACGACCCGACCGGTTGTTTTATGAGTTACCGCTCTGTTTCCCCCATTTATGCTTCTTTATGCTTTGTTTATCTATGTTATGTAGTATCGGGTTAGTCGGTTCGAATCTAGAATAGTTTTTGGAAGGTTTGAGACACTTAGTCTCTTAAGTTGGTCTTTAGTTGGAAAAGTCAACCGGAAGTTGACTTGTGAGCAAACGATCTCAGAAGATGGTTTTTATGATTCGGATAGTTTCGGGAGGTGATTTGAGACTTATGAGCATGATCGGAATGCGTTTTGGAGGTCCGGAGTAGATTTAGGCTTGAATTGGCGAAATTAGAATTTTGGTGTTTTCCGGTTGATAGGTGAGATTTTGCTATAGGGTCAAAATAATATTCCGGAAGTTAGAGTAGGTTCATTGTGTCATTTGTGACGTGTGTGCAAAATTTCAGGTCATTCAAACAAAGTTTGATAGACTTTTTTATCGAAAGCGGAATTTGGAAGGTTTTGGAATTCTTAGGCTTGAATCCGATGTCAATTTGGAATTTTGATGTTATTTTGAGCGTTCTGAAGGTTGGAACAAGTTTGAATTAGGTTATGGGATATGTTGGCATGTTTGGTTGAGGTCCCGAGGGCCTCGGGTAAGTTTCAGGTGGTTGAACGGATCAAATTCATGTTGGAAAAGTTGCAGAAAATTTGTTGTTGGTGTTGCAGACGTTTGGCCTTCGCATTCGCAAGTGGGCTCTCGCATTCACGAAGGGTTAGGTGTGAGGAAGGAGGTTTGGCCTATGCATTTGTGATGGTTGTTCCGCGTTCGCGAAGGTTTAGGTGCAATGTTCATAGCGAATGCGATGTGTGTCCCGCGTTCGCGTAGAGTAAATGGGAGGAGCTAGGTCCAGGTTCGTTGTGCTTCGCGTTCGCTTTCTAGGTGTCGCGTTCGCAATGGGTTGAGGAGATGAAGCTTCACATTCCCGATGAAGGATTAAGTGGTCAATGGGATTTTGTGCTCCGCGAACGCGAGGTGTTGACCGTATTCGCGAAGAAGGGATTTAAATTGCTCGGTAGAACGCTTAAAAGACCACTTTCGCGGTTTTTGGCCATAGTTCACCATTTTTGAGTCGGTTTCTGAGCTTTTTGAGAATAATTTAAGATGGAATCAAATGGAAACACTGGGAGGTAAGATTTATGGACTTAATACTTGATCCTGTTGTGATTTCTACCTAATTAAACATGAAATTTGTAGAATCTAAAGCCTAAAATTGGGGAGCTAGGGCTTGAAATTTGAGACATTGATTTGAGGATTTGAGGGGCCATTTGTGGTCAGATTTTGATGTATTTGATATGAATGAACTCGTGAGTGTATAAGGATTCCTTTGGTGTAAATTTTTTCGAATTTCGAGACGTGGGCCTGAGGGTTGGATTTGGTTAATTTCGGGAATTGAGTTGTAATTTGATTAATTTCATATGGGTTTCACTCCTTTAGCATATATTGATGGTTATGAACTGATTTTGGTTAGATTCAAGGCATTTGGAGTCTGCATCGAGAGGAAAGGGCGTTGCGGGCTAGACTTTAGCTTGGCTTGAGGTAAGTAACGCTTCCAATCTTGGTTTTGTGGGTTCGAAATCCTGAATTATGTGTTTCTGATTATTATGAAGCTGACGCCATGCCAAGTGACGGGCATATGGGCGTGCACCGTGGGAAATGCGGCCTGGATCATTCCAGAACATCGCTTAGTGGTTCTTTCTTATCGATACCTGTGCTAAAATTATGTGATTTAGTTGTTGAGCTATACATCATGCTGATTATCATGTTAAGGCTTCACGCCGATATTATTGAGACCCAAGAGGTTGTTTCTTGTTGTCATATCATTTATTTTATTGATATTCTGTACTCAGTCCTTTTCATGCATATTATATCCTTTCCAAGTCTCGATTATTACTATTTGCAATGTTTTATTGTTGACCGGGCTAGTATCATGACATTTAGAGCCTGTATGTGAGACTGATGAGTTATGACTGGGTGAGGCCCAGAGCCTGCTATTGAGTGAAAGTATGAGATTTGGATGCATACCGCAACGAGATACTGAACAAGCAGTTGTAGTAGTTTTTGCTCATGACTAGTAACACCCGATATCGGGCTTGTATTTTATTTCCGCTGGTTTTGGAATTTCTATTTTTATATCATTGGATTTCTATTAAAACATGATGTTTTCTTAAGTTTTTCAATTGGAAATAGAGTAATTGTTAACTGAATGGCTGGCCTAGTTCCACGATAGGCACCATGACGACCAGGTCGGTTTTTGGGTCGTGACACAAATGACTGCAGTTCATGCTTTGCACAATTGTCGCTAAGGATGTGGATATTTAGCAGAGGGAAATCGTCCTTTAGACTAGCTTTGTAGATATTTTGGTAGTCCACACATATTCTGATCTTTCCGTCCTTCTTGGGTACTAGGACGATGTTCCATCCAGCTTGGATAGCTGGTGACCCTTACCACATTTTCTTCTATCTGTTTGGTCACTTCTTCCTTTATCCTCGGACTTAAATTACGTTTGAACTTTCTAGGTTTCTGCTTCACCGATGGTCTGGTAGGATCGGTAGGTAGTCAATGCGAGACAATGTTGGTGCTTAATCCTGTCATGTCATAAAGACCATGTGAACACATTGACGTATTGTCGGAGGAGCTCAATCATTTTTCCCTTATGCTCGACTTCTTGATGAATGTTGATTCTGGTTTCTTTACATATTCTTAACTTCCAAGATTGACCACTTTTGTTTCTTCGAGGTTGAGATTTTTTTGACTCTTCAACTGCTCGATCTTTCTTCGAGGTTGAGATTTTTTTGACTCTTCAACTGCTCGATCTTCTTTGGGAGATTGTCGAGCATCATGCTCTTGTCATACTCCTCATAATCTGGATTGTTGAGCTCAACTGTTTTGTTACATGTCATAATTGTGGAATGCGGTTTTTTATCGGTATGATTACTAAAGAGAAAAGCTAAGTATAAATAAAGAGGTAAAATAAAGGTGCAATATTTAGGAAAATGATTCCTTTTTTTCATCAAAAGGGGAACGTCTTAAGCGTTCACAGGAGGCAGATGAGAAAAAGGTACAGACACAGTACATGCCTCAATTAACCATGCTCTTTTCAAAAGAAAGCTTTTATAGTTCCATACTATCAAGACTCCTGGCAAACCAAAGATAGACCGGCGATCCAATTCTGCAACTCTTCCCCTGGTTTGGCATCCCTGATAGTCGGTTTGTTGATGTCAGTTCCTTCACAGTATTCTTCAATCATATTCACGAACGCCTTTCTCATCCCGTAGATGATATCATCTTCGGGTACTAAACTCAGTCCCAGACTTGCAACATTTTTGGCACAAAAGCCTTTTTCCCGGAGCTAACGGTGCGATCTTTCCCTTCCGGAAGCTGATATCCTATGTCAGCCCTTCCGTTCAGCCCATTATGATCAATTGGCTCTATGATTCCATCCGACTTGTCTCCCAACCATGTTCCTAGCATGTATCCATATTTCATCATCTCCCTCATAGCCATATTGGATCTATACAGCAACTGCATTGCCAAGTTTTCTTCAGTCTTCTCCATCTCGATAGTCTGCATGATTTCCACAGCGTGGAAGGCAACTTTGTCCAACCTTTAATGAATGGGACAACATACTCCAAACAGGCGGAATGACCCACTTGCCATGATCCACGATCTCCTGGCATCCCTACTCAAATTTTATGTATTGGTGCAAAGTGGATAGCACGAACCCTAGCATATGTATCCAGGGCCTGCCCAACAAGAAGTTGTAAGAAGAAGAGATTTCCATTACTCAAAACAATACCGAAAAATTGACCGTCCCGATTTGCAAATCTAGATAAATTTATCCAATAACATCCTTGTGCGAACCATCAAAGGCTCTCACCCTTACGTCACTTTCCTTGACTTTCCACAAATGAATTCCTAACTCCTGCAGGGTGGAAAGTGGACAAATATTGACTCCTGAACCTTCATCGACCAGCACCCGGGACACCACTTTGTCCATGCATTTGACTGTGATGTGAAGAGCCTTGTTGTGACTTGCACCTTCAACAAGAAGTTCGTCTCTTCTGAAAGTGATCATGTTTGCTTCAACCATTTTCCCAATTTTTGTGGTGAACGCCTCACTGATGGTGTTACTTGGTATAGATACCCCACTTAGTACTTTCAATAGGGCATCCTTATGAATATCGGAGATCATTAATAGACCCATGATTAATATCTCTACAGGGATTTTCTTCAGTTGTTCCTCCACAAAATACTCTTTGCTTGACTTTCTTTTCCAAATTTCATGAATCTATTACTATTTTCATCGTCTAATTAGATATTTGAGCTGGAATTCCTAGACTAAATTTTTGGGTTTTGAAAGTTGTTTTGAGGTCGGATTTGAGTAATTCCTGTATGGTTGGACTCGTTATCGAATGAGTGTTCGGATTTTATAATTTTGGTCAGGTTCCGAGGCGCAAGCTCAGGTTGACTTTTTAATTCTTTGCAAAGATCATAATTTCATTGTTTGAATTAGTTTTCTATAGTTATATTTGTAGTATGAAGTTGTTTTGGCAAGATTCAAGCCGTTTGGAGTTGGATAATCGAGGGAAAGTACTACTAGTGGATTGATTTAGCGTGATTTGAGGTAAGTGACTTGCCTAACCTTGTGTGGTGGAATTAACCAATAGGATTTGTGTTGGTTGTGATATGTGAAAGCCATGCACGCAAGGTGACGAGTGTGTACACAGGCTAAATGTGGAAATTATCGGTTTTAGCTATGTAGATTCCTTTCATGCCGTAATTGAGTTACCTTAACATGTTATAGTCATCATTTCTTGTCCGTTTTCACATTTCTACTTGTATTATTCTCTTATTTGTTAATCTCCCTACATGCTTAATTGAAGTTATTGTTTCTTTTATCCAATATTCGTTATTTGATTGTTCAACTCCTTACTTGAAGTTGTTAAATCATGGAATATCTTGTTGTTGAAATTGGTATTGAAATATAAAGGCCGTGATTCATATTGAGGCAAAGTGTTAAGTTGTGAAATACCATTTTGTTGAGTTGTTCATTCCGATTGTTATTGTTGAGACTCTTATGTACATTGAGGTTGAGCCATGAGCTCTTTACTATAAAAATACTGTTGTTATTTGGTTTCTCTTGCAAGTTGTGATATTGGTCACTTGAGGTACGACTTTTGATACGTTGTGATATTGATACAAATGCAGTGGTATAACATTTTTGGGTTGAAACGTATGCGGTGAGATAAGGTAGCCTTGATACGCATGGCTAGTTGGGGAACTACTAGAAGTCATGCGGTGTGAAGGTGGGCTACAATGCCGGATGCTATTTTGGGAAAATGATTTTTCAAAACCAAATGTAGAGGATCCCACAATGATATAAGTAAAGACTGTGATTTATTCTTGTGATTTGAGACTACGAGGTTGTACCTCGGTAGTGACTCTAGTTGGCATTTCTCCATTTTTGCACTTGTCTTTAGTTGTTTTTTCCTTAGCATATTATTAATTACTCCCTCCGTTTCATAGTAGATGAGGTACTTTCCTTTTTAGTCTATTCCAAAACAAATGACACATTTCTAAATTTGGAAATAATTTAACTTTAAACTCTTCATTTTACCCATTTACCCTTAATGAGAAGATTTTATAGCCATAAAAATATCATGGCCCCACAAACCTTTTACCCCTTAAGCTTTTAAGACCGCAAGTTTCAAAAGTCTTTTTCTTCTTAAACTTTGTGCCGAGTCAAACTACCTTATCTAATATGAAATAGAGGGAGCATTTTCTCCGTGTTGCACTAATTGCTTTAGTTCTGTATAACTTAACCTTCATATGATATTTGTTGTTTCAATTCCATTACTGTCATTATTACACTGCCTTATATTTCTTAGCCTTTTGTTTATTCTAGTAGGGCCTTGACCTGATCGTTATTACTCTACCGAGGTTAGGCGTGTCACTTACTAGGTACTATTGTGGTGTACTCATGCTACACTTCTGCACACATCTTTTTGTGCAGATCTAAGTACCTCCTACCAGTCCGTGCATCAGTGATTTGAGTCCGTGCGTGGATACTTCAAGATATACCTGACAGCGTCCGCAGGCCTCGGAGTCCCCCTCTTCCTATTATTTCCTTGTCCTTTATTAGACACTATTGTATCGAGATGATCAGTATTATTTCATAGAGCTTATGACTTGTATTTCATCGGGTTTTGGGCAATTATGTGTATACGGAGTTGTGGAGATTTTCTTTATACTAGTTGTTGGATTTTGAGACTTTAATTGTTATTTTAGTTATATTCTGCATGTTATTAGGCTTACCTAGTCTTAGAGTCTAGGTGCCGTCATGACATCCTATGTAGGGAAAATTTGGGTTGTGACACCAAGTTCATATTATCCATCACAATCATAGCACAAACCTATTGCCCATCTTTTGGTCGTCTTGAACTGTGACAACCTCTTAATAAGTGAAGAATTCACACTGTTGGTAATGAAATTTGCTGCTGTAAAATTTCCTTGGCCAGAGTTAATCTTCAAGTTTGAAGTGATCCAATATTGTTGGTCCTTTAATTTATAGCATTAAATGTTCCATAACAACAATGGAGGCTGGTAGTAACTTATTGCTTTTTCCCATAGGCGCATGTTGGATCCATCACTTGAGCCAAATTTTGATGATTTAACATCTCTACATCTACTTGAGTTGAACCTTTTAATCCCAATTGTAAACAGGTCAGCCTGTTGATTTGCTCGCACGGTACAAACTTGTGATAACAGCCCTTAGAATTGGTTTGATATTCTTCCCGGACGGTCCTTGTTTGTTTAAGATTCACCATCTCCGCTAATGGATTGCTACTAGAGGTGGCCCAATCTAAGAGTACAATAGTCATAAATGTTTCCCACATGAGTGCTGGTTTTTCCTTTTTCAATTCAAAATACCAGAGTTGAACCTTGCCCAACATGTGAAAAGAGCCAGACTAACTTTATCCGTCTCCACAATGTGTTAATTGAAAAAAACTTTTCACAGTGATGGAGCCATACCAACGGGTTGCTAGAACCACCGAAGGTGGGAAAATCTAGCTTGATATATCGTGGCACAATTTTGCCTTCCATTCGTAATTATGGTTTCTCCTCTATTTTGGTATTTCGATTTCCAAGAGCATTACTTCATGCTAAGCTGTCATCCTTTTGTTATTGCAGCTTCTATTGGACCTGCTTAGTAGTTCCTCTAATTATTGTGTACTTGTCGTTACCGATCTTTCATTCATGATTGAATTGAAGTTATTCCTAATTTATTCACTTGTAGAATTTCTTGAAAAGAACTCTTAATTCATTGTATCACACATAGTTTTGGCTCTGGTATAATTTATTATACTTCTGGGTTAACGATAGTGTCATTAGGCGATTAATAGGACAATCCTTGTAACGACTCGGCCGGTCTTTTTGAGTATTATAGCCCCGGTCCCCCATGTAGTGCTTATTCTATGTTCATTTCTTGTTATGCGACTTGCCAAGGTGGTTGGTTTGGTTTGGAGGATGTTTTGAAAAAAATTGGGACACTTATGTACGCGGTAAAAATCAAAAGACTTGATTTTTGCTATCAAGAAAATTTGGGAAGCCTTCCCCGAGACCCCGAGGGTGGAAGACCACTTTCGAGTTCCCGGCCTAAGGCTCCTCGAGGTCCAAATCAAAGGAAGCAGGGCCCGAGGTCAGGGTGAGAGAATATGACTCCGGAGCACATGGCTACACCTGACAGGGCCGGTCTATCTATAACCTATTGAGATAACGTGTGATTGGCCATCCCATCTTTCTACTCTTATAAATAATATATGCATACATTACCGAGTCCCCTCGCCTATATAATGGGGACTCAACCCTCCTTATAAACGACTGATGTTTCTCCACTTCTCCAATAAGCAATAATATCTCTCTCTATCTCTTTCTTCTAAGTTAATTATGTTCTTTGACCCCGAGGTCGCTCTAGCATTTTATTGTTATTCGTTTGTTCTTCATCATTTAGCTCAATATTGATGGTATAAAGCCTTGTATACATATACTTATTTGTTATCCCCTTCCCGACTACCGTCGATAAGATTACCTTCGATAGGTCTCAGTTAGGCTCGAGGCCTGGCCCTGAGGTATCTATTGGCTTGTTCTAAGCCCGGGAACGTCCCCTTATTGGTTCGACTTATTATTTTGGCTAGCTTGATCTTCACTGTTTTACTCTGTGTTTAGCACTAATCACCCTTACAAACTAGCTCGAGAAGAGATCACACATTTTTAGAATCCCATTTATAAATTTAATTGTTGTTACCATTTTCATGGTAAACAGTTTGGCGCCCACCGTGGGGCTAAAAATAATAGTGATTATTTTCTTGCTAGTTTCGTTACTTAAATGCACGATATCTCTCAAACTTTTTCTTGCCCAAGACCTTTCGATTTCAGGTTAATGGTCAGCTCGATAAGGGAAATCGAGGACGATAACCCCATAAATCGCAAGGGAAACAATGTGTCCATCCTAACGGCTGGCGCGACATTGCAGGACCCCGATAACGCATCTAGATCAGTCTGAGCGGATATGGATTCGTACGATGCACAGCAGGGTAACAAAGTCTTGCACTCCAATGGCGGCACGCAACACGCTAACCAACAGGAAACCCGAAAAATCCCAACCCTGATAGAGCGGGAAGTTAATCTTTGTATTATTTTTGAAATGTTACAGGAACAGCATTTGGCCATCTCTCAGCTACAGAGCCGCCCAGAGACTCTCGGCGTGGCAGCATATGAAATATCTCCTTGCTCCGAGCCAGTGCCTGAGGTATCGGGCGATGATAAAACAACAACTTATCCTGTAACAGTGAGGATGCTGGAAGATATTATCATGAAGATCGACTCACGCTCGCGGAGACTCCTACAGCAACCATCTCCCGGAGATAAGCTCCTGGGAACCATTTTGCTGAAGTCAGAAACAATGAAATTCCCTGGGAGTAATAGGACCCCAAGTCCTCACAGGTACATCACCACTCGCGTACGCCCGTTTGGGAACGACGACCTCCAAAATAAAGAACTCGGTCCCATCCTGATGAGGAGATTTGAAGAAATTCCCCCTCAAGAAACCACGATGTGGCATCATTGTTTGACATCCGATCTCGGGGACCCGCTCACCATACTATCACAATCCGTGAAAGCACACGCCAACGCCCTCAAAATAATGCCAGAAGAGCTCAACGCACCGAAGGCCGACAGAAGAAGAAGAAACAAAATATCATGGAAAAACGCACCCCGCTCCTCGCCAAGACTAACGAGACCACTCCCGGTCCCGAATAGTGGGGTGACACGGACCCTCACCCACAACACAAACAAAGCACACCCGGTAGCTCCGAAGCAATTTTAGCGAAGTGTAGTCAAATATCTGGCCGAGGCTTTGTCCTATACCAGCAACCAACACCAGACCCAAGTCAGAGCGCGGACAACCCTCAAGAAACCCCCACTGGATCGGGGTATCTAGGCAGATCCCTAGTAGAGAAGCCGACACTGAACGAACGCAGTCATCCTCCACATGGCGCGAATGGAAGAAACGATCCAAGGCACAATGCATCTCGCAACAACAATGCGGTGGCCAGAAGACGACACCTTCGAAGAACCCCCAATGATACCAAATTCAACGAAATGCAATCGGCAACGAAACCTCACCCGATAAAGTTTGACTTCAACGTTGCAGTTCCAAGCATAGTGGTCACCATAAGTTAAGCCGCGAAATCCGAGTGGTTCGGACCTATTCAACCAAAACCCCTCCAAGGAAACCGTGGACCACCATGAGAGTCATGAAATGCTTGGAGTTACAGACCAAAGAGAGCAGCAACTACGCCATCCAACAAAGGTGACCACAAAGCATCGCCAAGCAAGCGAACCCGGATCCAATTCAACGGACAAGGTGAAATTGAACAAAGCAGAGCCGGCAAGCTATGGCATATTGTCATAACCATTAAATGATGGCGGCACCCTGATAAGATCCGTAGAACGTAGAATGCAAGTGCTCATTGCCAAAAAGGGACGATCGATGTACTTCCCCAGATCGTCCCTCTCGCTCAAGGAAAAAGAACGCCGAGACTCTACCTCGGCATCGCATTAATGTATTGGTAATCCCTTCTTTCGTTCGAGCTCATTTTCAAATAAAACATACATTAATGATTATAGGTGTATCAGCCAAATTTGTACCGACGATGTCAGGCCAAAGCCAATAGGACAATCCGGACCGATGTCATCCCCAATGGAGGACCGCTAATATGTCCCCAATGGCGGTTGCCACAACACCCAAATCACTCCCTCTGTGCGGCCTGCTTGAGCTCGGGCTAATACGTTGGGTGACACAGGATGCACACACTTTGTATAGACAACAGCTAATACATCGCCATTGACGCAATTCCAGCCCTACTTCTCCAAGGGTGTGAAACTCCATGATAGACGCGAAGCCAAAGCATCTGGCTACAAGCGATAGAAGGAGATTCCTCGCCTTACGCCCATGACCGACGTTACCCTCAAATGAGGTCAAAGGTTAAAAGCCCTCGCGTCTTCGGCCTGGCCTGGCCGGACAAGGAATACAACTACCAAGGGGCATACTCCCAAGAACACAGCATCCTTTTATCATTTCCTTTTTTTCCCTTTCTTGTTGCTAATATGTGCGCAGGTAGGCAGCCAAGGCATTCAATAGTTTTGGATCCCGCTCGAGGATCCGCGGCTACCACGGGGCCGCTGGGCATTCTTTCCTCGATCGGGTTTTTATCTGGAAGAGGATTCCGCCAACAAGATTACTAGCAGAACTGCACGTCCCCGTGGGAGGGACCCAACAAGTCCACGGTATCTCTCTACTTTCCAATATGGAATCATGCAAGCACATTTAATCAGGAGAGTCACACCCGTGTAGACTAGACTCACGGCAATAGAACAACATGTATTTACAAATTATATTTTCGCCAAGCAATAAAGAATATTTTCCAAGCATTTGACGCCTCGAAGAAAAATATTTTGACTTATCCTCAGCAAAAAACCTCTACATCAAATACGTCCCAAAATGCTCGGAGATTAAATCAATTCGGCACCCTCGCGACCCCAGGGTCGGGGTTCCGGGCTCATAAAGCCCTCGCGATATGGCCCTAAGACTACAAAAGGCAATATTCAGGCCTAGAATGATCTGATATATTCGGAGACTCACCATGAGCAATTTGACAACTTGCACGACTCCAGGGTCGAAACTCCGGGCTCACCAAGCCCCGGAAAATAGCTCTGAGCTCACGAGAAGTTATCTTCAAGCGAACTCAATGACTCAGAGACTGTCGCCAATCGCCACGCACTGGAAAATTCGAAATTGTAAGACCCTAGCGGGCAGCCTCGACAAAACCAGATCTATTCTCCACAAACTGTAAGACCTCAAGAGGCATGGCAAATTGTAAGACCTGAATAGGCATAAAAATCCCAAAGTTTAGGCTATATGTCGCATTTGTAAGAATCCCTAAAGGGCATACCCTCGGTGTAGATGCTTGAAACTGCTCCTCGAAATAAAAAATAGCCCCAGCCAAATGCACACGACTATGGTTGAAACGGCTGCTACAACCCAAAAACGCGACTCGGGGACACCCGACTATTGCTAAAAAATCCTCCGAATCTACTTCAGAAAGAACCGATTAAACACAGGCTTCCCTCAACAAGCACAAAATGAGTCCCGACCATGTCGGCTCTAAAATCGCAAAAGCGTCGACCTATGAGCTATGAACCTTCTGAGGTGCTAAAAAACATTGCCGACTACGACTTGAAATCGAGGTTCTTTTTGAACCGACGACGGGTTAGGTAAAATAATCAATAAGACCTTAACGAGAGGAAACAAAGCCTACAAAAAAGCCTCTGAGCCTCACATCAAACAATGTAAGTGCCATTTTTACCTGCTATGCAAAGCCTCCGAGCCTCACACCGAAAGGTCTCTACGACCATCAGCTTGAAAATTGACAACTTGAGGATTAAAGTGAGCTCGAATCGTAATTCGATTCGGAGACCGGATCCAAAATAGTTAAACTAAGCAAAGCCTCCGAGCTTCATATCAAAAGGTATCTACGACTAAACAGCGTAAGTGCCATTATCGCCGGCTAAGAGAGCCTCCGGGCCCTATATCGAAAGGTCCCTATGACCAAACAACATAATTGCAAATAGTTGCCGGTAAAGCAAGCCTCCAGGCCTCATACTAAAAGGTCTGAATGGCTAAGCAACACGGAAGGTCACCATCGCTGGCTAAAAAACTCAGATGAGATTTAAGGGTCAATTACAACTCGAATCGCAATGCGACTCAGAGACTGAACCCGAGGACAATTCAATCTCCATACACCTAAACGCACAGCCCCGGCGATGTTATCAACACTCGCGACAAATCTCCAGGCCATGCGTCCGCAAAAACGCTTCGGTCCAGAAGCATATAGGGTCATCACCCTCCACCCATGCAGGCGAGAAAAAGCCGGAAGGCCAATCAGAGTTCGAGCCATAGCACAGCTCAGGGACCGATCCTATAAACCAATCTATATGATCAAGAGAAACGATAGAAAAAAGGGACAAAAAGAATAACACTTTGAAATTCTCTTTACATTACATATGACAAAAACATTCTCCACCTATAGGCACGCTCTGTGCGTGCCGGAGACCAAGCTACAGAATAGTTGGAGCTATATTTTGTGCCAAAAGGCTACAACCTATCAAGATCGCCCTCTGCAATGCCCGCGAGGAGTAACCGAGCATCGCGCTCATCCGCCCTTGCTTGAGCTAATTCCTCCGAGAGGATAAAGCCTCTCGCTCCAACTTCCTCGAACATTTCTCTCCGGGATTGGCAGCAAACATACTCCTTGATCATCTTCTCACGATCAAGGGCTTGCCTCAACTCGAATTGGGAATCAGTAGCCTCCTTTATGCAAATTGCCATCTCATGATCCGCCCTGGTTCGGCTCAGCGCCGCTACCGCTCGGGCATTAACTATCTCGCCTCGGACATTCGAGAGGTCAGACTCCAGTTCCTCGATCATATCCGCTTGAACCTTGGCGTTACTTCGAGATAGGTTGAGTTGTGCCTCAAAGGCAGGAATCTTGGCTGAAGCACTAATCTCCTCCAAGGCTTGAGCCCGCACTTGGCCCCTTAGTTCCTCACAGGCTGCGCTGACATGGTTCACCTCACCCTTGAGGTACTCCAAGGCCTCTGTCTTTTTCTGCTGCTAATAGGGCAAGAAGAAGTTAGCTTTAAAATTTAAAAGAAGCAAAGAACGCGCTGTGGGAAATTACCTGCTCCATCAAATAGCTCTCATAGTTCGAGCTCCGATGCGCTTCATACCGCCAATGCTGCAGCTCAACTTCTTTCTCCTTACAAAGAAGACTAAGGGATTCCCCCTCATCCCGAACCCTCTGGAACTTGGACTTTCGATGAAGCAACTCGGACTTGAGCCTATCACATGCCTGCGCAGGAAAGATTCAATGAGGGGAGGAAGACGCGAGGTATGAAAGAATTATGCACGAACTAACCCCAAAGTGAAATGGCAAGTTTTCTCCAAATCAGAACACAATCCGAATAATACCGCTCCCGCAACCCTAGAAAAACTAGCTCCAGACATAACATGCTCATTTAAGGGAGCCACTTACCGAGAAATAGGTACCCCAGGGATAGCCGACTCTGGTGATGCCCCATCCTCAGAAATACGAGCCCGGCCAGCGCCACTAGAAGCTCCTTCGCATGATAGGTCCCGGACCATCTTGCTACTGCCATCTCTCAGCTCGGAAGCCGACGACTCCATCTCTTCTCCGGGAGAACGTTGCCTCGCCCTGAGAAATCGCCCGATATCTACAAAAACAACGCGTCCAGCATAGATGAGATGGGAAAATGCCGCCTCAGGAACATATCGGCAAAAAAAAAGGGGCAACATACGCACATACCTTGATGGTGCACTCCCCACCTAATGCGAGACATAGCTTGCCACCTGCATTCATCGTAAGACGAATGGGTCACCAGCCTCCGAACCCAGCCGGGCAAATTGTGAACTTGGCCCGGCACCCACAAAGTTGCTACAACAAAGGGAATAATACTGATTACTTGGCTAATTTTTGCTATGAAAAAAACTGAAGGAACGACAAAGTGCCTCACTTACGTGCGTAATTCCACCCTTCTGGGAACGGTATGAAATCTATAGGGATGATATCGTTCGTCTTAAGTCGGACAAACAACCTGGCCCACCCTCGATCCCCACCTTCATCATCGTCAACAATGAAGGGCGTGGGCAAGCGATCCCTCAAGGTTAGCAGCCCTCGATGGTGGAAAGGCCGATACAGCCTAATGAGATGGTCAAGCATGAATTCAAGTCCGGCCTTCTCTACAAAAAATCTCATCATCAGCACTGTCCGCAAAAAAGACGGATGAATTTGCACCAAGGTAACCCGATACTTCAAGAAAAAGTCAAGCACGACCTTATTAAGAGGGCCAAATGCAAAAAGGTATAAGTACATGCTCAAAAACCCATCAGTAGAGTCCGCGATGCCTTCGCGAGGGGAAGCAACCACAGTGTCATCCCATCAATCTACCCACAGTATTGCCTCGCAATCTCTAGGTATTCCTCTCTTATCAAGGATGCCGTCTCTAGAGTGAATCCCTTCGACTCTCTAACACCGGGAACGGCATCCCCCGTCTTTTGCCTTAACGAGTCTGAAGTGGTCGCCATGACTGAAGCAGAACTAACAAAGTAAGGCAAAGAAGCACAGACACTTTTCACACTTTAAAAATATAGGGGCCCTACAAAGTAAGGCAAAGAAGCACAGACACTTTTCACACTTTAAAAATATAGGGGGCCCTATGTCCAGACGGAAGAACAGCTGCCCAAAAATAGCGAAGTCTTAGAAAGAGGCCGAAGCTACACTTCTTATATATAAAAAGCAGTGGCAAAGTCACCCACCAGATGTAAGCTTTAGGAACCAAATGGCCTCGGTACGGATCGATAAATAAATACCCGACCCAAGAAACATCCTCCAACAGATGACCAAGCTCGAGGATCCACACTAATTATCTCTATTTTCTAGGCAGTGTTTCACATTTAGAACCTACTTCCGCCAAGAAGCAGGGTCACAATGAGCACTATGGTGCCGATGCTATATGCGAGGCACGCGCCCGGGATTGTGATTCCTTCTTCAGAGGAGCAAACCCGGGAAGGTCCAATCTCTAAAGCTCAACGAGGCCCCGAGGAAGCTCCCCGCACATAGGCAAACTCCTCGAACGGGAGCCAACCTTACACTCTTTGAAAGAGTTGTCCACATCAAAATCAACAGGACCCATCGAGGCGTCCAATGATGACCTTCATCCGGGGTATTGTTCCCAAAGGCCCCAAAATTTGATGCAAGATCTTCAAACGAACCAGCGGGCTTCGAAAGCTCAAGCCTATCCGGTCGGCCCCGCATCAAACCAAATTACAACAAAAACGAAAGCGGGAAAGATCCTTGCCAACCAGCTGGGGACCAAAACAAGCTATCACAGCAAGCTACAATGACCCATAAGTAGTATAAGGCATTTAAAACCCCCGAAGGGCATGAAAGAAAACAAGCGCCAAAGGAGAAGCAAAAATCTATCTCATACGGCCCAAAAAGGACCATCTACGCCTAGACCAATATGATCTCCGAGGTACCCGAAGACGACCTACATTCGGAGCAGTGCCCCTGGAGGCCCCGAAACCCAATGCGCGATCTTCAAATAACTCGGGAGACTCTTACGAGCACCAGCCCATCAGATCGACCCAAGATTGTCCTGAGGGACGACAATGGGATTAGAATGAGCCCATATCAATCGACGAAAAATCAAAGCAAACACTCACATGCAAAATTAATATCGATGATCAGCAACACAAAGGAATGCATTTGAAGAGACTCGATGGGCATGAAAGCATAAGGGAATAGAGCAAATTCGAAAGCAGAAGTCAACAAAGTTCATTTCTCATTTATAAGATTTTCATGTACAAAAGCCCTGAGGGGTCGCAGTGCTTAATTACAAAGCCTCGGAGGGACATCACATACAAAGTTCAAAATCCTACAAAGGACTCCCAACACAGATACGACAAAAGAAAATACATGAGGAAAGGGCCTCACACCTACTCTCCCCTCGAAGGAAGCATCCCTAGGATCGCTCCCGGAAGCCCTATCTTAGTTGTCCACTTTGACGCAGCCAAGGAAGAGCAACCAGGGAGCAGGAAAGGATGACAAAGTGCCATAGCTCTATGAAGCTCGAGGATCCTCTTTGGCCAAGGAAGATTCGGAGGGAGAGCGGGCCGAACAATCCTTGACCCTGCTTGCATGGCTACTCCAAATACACTTCTTCAAGCAACGAGCCGTGCAAGCTCCCGGATCAGGGCAGAGTTCCACGTCGAGTCGGATATGAAGGTGAGCAGTGGTGGATATTCCGAGCCCCCTTTTGAGTAGCGGTGCATAATCCGAACAACCATCTATGCAAAGGTGAAACCAACTCTCCATCTATCGCCATTTTGGGCCGCCGGCAGTAGCAGCAACTTACGTACCAAAAACCGCGACAGTCTCGGGAAAGCATGATTATAATTAACAAAAGGAAGCCCCAATAGAAGGCCCTGATGCGATTTGGGAAAACTCTTCCAAACAGCCTCGGGATAGAAAACTTCCAACATAATGATAATCAAAGGCAAAATAAGGTAATGGGAAGGAAGAAGCAAAATATACAAGCAGAAGTGTTGAAATGAAAGATGTAATGCCACAAAACGCCCTCATTTATAGGGGAAATAGCATAGTCATCGATGTTCTGAAAGATTGACTGACGGGTATAATTACTACCTTCTTGGAAAAAAAAATTGACGGCAGCAATTTTGCCTCAAGGAGCGGAAGCGATAGGGCATCGAGTAGGGATCTATGAGACACGCCATCGGTTACGGAATATTGCACCCCGATTCGAATCGCCATTATAGCGTCGCCAAAAGGAGCTTGAGAAGTCAAGTGTCCAAATCATTTCCCATCACTTTGTCATGAGAAACGCGGAGACTATCTGTACGCAGTAAAAATCAGAAGACTTGATTTTTGCTATCAAGACAATTTGGGAAGCCTTCCCCGAGACCCCAAGGGTGGAAGACTACAATCGAGTTCTCGGCCTAAGGATCCTCGAGGTCCGAATCAAAGGAAGCAGGGACCGAGGTCAGGGTGAGAGAAGATGACTCCGGAGCACATGGCTACACCTGACAGGGCCGGTCTATCTGTAACCTATTGAGATAGCGCGTGATAGGCCGTCCCATCTTTCTACTCTTGTAAATAATATATGCATACTTTACTGAGTCCCCTCGCCTATATAAGGAAGACTCACATCTCCTTATAAATGATTGATGTTGCTCCACTTCTCCAATAAGCAATAATATCTCTCTCTATCTCTTTCTTCTAAGTTAACTGTGTTCTTCGACCCCGAGGTCGCTCTAGCATTTATTGTTCTTTGTTTGTTCTTCATTATTTAGCTCAAGATTAACGGTATAAAGCCTTGTATACATATACTTATCTGTTATCCCCTTCTCGACTACCCTCGATAAGATTACCTTTGATAGGTTCGAGGTTGGCTCGCGGCTTGGCCCCGAGGTATCTACTGGCTTGTTCTAAGCCCGGGAACGTCCCTTTACTGGTTCGACTATTATTTTAGCTAGCTTGATCTTCAATGTTTTACTCCGTGTTTAGCACTAATCACCCTTACAAACTAGCTCGGGAATAGATCACATATTTTTAGAATCCCATTTATAAATTTAATTTTGTTACCATTTTCACGGTAAACAACTTAGTCTCAAGGTTGGAAACTTAAGTTGAAAGAGTTGACCCGAATGTTGACTTACGTGTAAATGACCCCAGAATGGAGTTTTGATGATTCCATTAGCTCCATTTGGTGGTTTTGGACCTACGAGAGTGTCTGGATATCGATTTTAAAGTCCGTAGGTGGTTTTGGCTTGAATTAGCAAAAGTTGGAAAGTTGAAGTTTGGAGAGTTGAGAAGTTTGACCGAGAGTTGACTTTATTATTATCGGGCTTGGATTTTGCTTCCGGAGGTTGGCACAAGTCCTTAGTGTTATTTATGACTTTAGTAAAAAACCCGAGGTTAATCGGAGTTGGTTTGAAAGGTTTTGGCATCAATTGTAGGAGTTGGAAATCCATGAGTATCATTAGGCTTGAATTGTGATGCGATTTGTGTTTATGTGATGTGATTTAAAGCCTCGACTAAGTTTGTATGATATTTTAGGATAGGTTGGTATGTTCGGATGGGGTCCCTAGGCCTCAAGAGTGATTCATATGGAAATTAGATGTAATTTTGGACTTGTATGGGTGTTGATATGTTCAACTCTGGTGCGTATGCACTGCAGTGGGAGTGGCCGTAGATGCGGTACATCAGGTGAGGCGCTTTGGTCGCAGATGTGGACTAGAGTAAAGGTGGGGACCCACAAAAGTGATTGAGTTTCCGCAGAAGAAAAAGCACTTCTGCGATGAAGAGTCCGCAGGTGCTGAGTTATGGAGCTTGGCCTGGATGTGCAGATGCGGTCATGGGGACATAGGAGTGGTCTCTCATTCGCGATATTTTGGCAGCAGAAATAGCTGGTTGAGTGTCTATCATTTTCTTCATTTTTGGACTTTGGGAGCTCGGATTGAGGCAATTGTTGAAGGGATTTTCATTAGATTTCAAGAGGAAAGTGATTTTGTATCACTTTTGTCCACATATTTTGAATACCCATTGATTATTTTACCTATTTGTCATGAATCTAAGTTGGAATTTGGGAATTTTTTACCCATGTATTGGAATGTAAGATTTGAGGGTTTGAGGGTCGATTTGTTGTCGAAATTGGATGATTTGGGTATGATTGGTCTCGTTATTGAATGAGTGTTCAAATTTAATAAATTTTGCAGGGTTTCGAGACGTGGGCCTGGGTTGATTTTTTTGGGTTGTCATTTTTACTTTGGTTAAAGAACTTAGCTTTATCGTATGGAATTGATTCCTATAGTCTGTATTGATTGTATTAAGTGTTTCATGACTAGATTTGAGTTGTTGCGAAGCCAATTCGAGGCAGGAGCTTGTTGGAGTTATGATTTGCACGGTTTGAGCTACGTGACACTTCTAAACTTGGTACTAAGGGTATGAATCCTGAAATACGTGTTATATGGTTGGTGTTGAGGTGATGCACATGCTAGGTGGCGTGCGGACCGTGGAAATTGTGACTTGGTTGATTTCGTGGTACCGTGTAGTTATCAAACCTTATTAAAATTCATGTAATCCCTACGTGTTAGAGTAATTAAGCTGCGACACATGTTAAAAATCATGTTTAGGTTATATGCTTATTTTGTTAGGACCCGCTAAGGTCATTTCTGCTATTGAATTACTTGCGTACATCATGTTATCAATGTTTTGGCTGATTGGCATGAGATTTGTGAGCCAGAGAGACTGCAAAAATTGATGGTTGGGTTGGGCCCTGAGGATCGAATTGTGAGTGATATTGGGATCAGGGTGCACATCGCAGCAGGTTTTATTGATTCATGATGGGATCGGGTTGTACGCCGTAACAGGTTTTATAAATTCATAATGGGATTGGGCTACACACCATAGCAGGCCATGTTGGCTAATATTTAGTGCTTTGATAGGATTCGCCTCTTTGGAGTCTCACATACTAGTAGCGAGCACAGGTATTGTACAATGCTAAGTGATTGAGTGTGTTGAGTGACTGAGAGTGATGAGTAGGAAGTGTGAGACAGTGAGATTGAGTACTCTGAGGGTGTCAGTACATGAATTTATCACTGTGATGTATTACATGTGACATGCATATTTGACATGTAGACATAGAGATGTAACATTCCTCATATCAGTCATACTTGGCATATTTTATTAGTGTTGAGCTTAAACTGTTAAACTTGAAAGCATGTCTACATTTCCGTACTGTGTTCAAATTGATTTTGGGATTCATTAAGTTATCATTATCATTTCCCTATTATATCTGTACTATTATCATCTAGTTTTGGACTGTACCTTTCTGAGCTCGTCACCGCTTTCAGCCCAAGTTTAGTCATGTTACTTATTGAGTACATTGGGTCGGTTGTACTCATACAACACTTTGCACTTTGTGTGCAGATCCAGGTACATCTGGACCCGGTGCATACTAGACTTGAAGAAGTATGAGCTTGGAGACTATTGAGGTAGCTGCTATGGCATCCGCAAACCTCGACTCTCCTTCTTTGCACTTTATTTAGCATTGTTCTATCTTCCAAACAGTTGTATTAGATGTTTTGACTGTTAAATACTTAGTAGCTCATATACTTGGTGACACCCAAATTTTGAGGGATTTTGTAGTTGAGTCAAAGTTGTCTTACCTGTTATTTATGAGATTTTTCCTTGTTAAACTTATTACATCATGCTTTATTTTCAAATATGTAGTATTTTTGTAATTGTCGGCTTGCCTAGTACTGCAATAGGCGCCATCACGACATATTGAGATTTGGATTGTGACAAGTTAGTATTAGAGCCTAGGTTACATAGGTCTCACGAGTCATGTGCTTATCTTCAAGAGGCTACCAAACCATTAGGAAACTTCACTTTCTTGTATTCTTGTCGTGTGGATTTGTTGACTCCAGAAACTAAACTTCTATTATTCTATTCTCTTACAGACGGTGAGGACACGTGCTACCGGATCGGAAGGGCGGCTACTAGTACCACCAGTTAGGGCAATGAGAGGTTGGGGCTGCGGTAGAGGTAGAGGTGCAGCTCATACAACAGCTAGAGCAGCACCTGAGGAGCCACCAGTTGCTCCAGCTCAGGAAGAAATACCAGATGTGGTTGAGCCGGAGGGACCAGCTCAGGCACCAGTTGGCCCATTGTGATTCCAGGACTTCAGGAGTCTTTGGCCTAGATTTTGATTCTATGTACTAGCCTTACTCATGTCCAGGTGGTTCTACCTATAAGTGACGAGGAGAATAAGAGGCTAGAGTGGTTTGGGAGGCTTATGCCTCCAACATTCAGTGGGGCTGAGTCAGAGGATGCTCAGAACTTCTTAGACAGGTGCCATTGGATCCTTCGCACAACGGGTATTCTGGAGACCAGTGGAGTATTATTTACTACTTTCCAGTAGGTGCTACACCACTTACATGGCATGCGTTCTCAGTCCTCTTATAGAAGTTTGTTCCATAAACCCGCATGGAGAAGTTGTATTGGCAGTTTGAGTAGCTATGTTAGGAGGGTATGTCAGTGACCCAATATGAGATGAGATTTTCATAGTTGGCTCGTCATGTGATTTGGTTGGTTCCCACAAATAGAGAGAGAGAGAGAGAGAGAGGATAAGGAGGTTCATTTATGCACTCAACTATGGACTGCGTTTCACCATGACTCGGGAGATTGCTTCAGGTGCTAGGTTTGACGAAGTGGTTGATATTGCTAGGCGGATAGAGTGGGTTTGTAGTTAGGAGCATGAGGAGAGGGAGACCAAGAGGCCTCGTAGTTCGGGTGGTTTCAGTGGTGTTTCTTCAGGAGGACAGTCCCACCACAACCTGGGTCGCCCTTATAGGCCCGTTGAGATAGCTTGTCCAGTCCTTCATGGTACATCAGCTAGCCATGGTTTATACACTGCTCTTCCGGGTCAGTCATCCTTTAGTGCCGTCCCAACTTAGAGTTCATCTTGTGCTCTATCAGTTCAAGATTCATTTGTACCAGGTCTTTCTAGTATTTATTCTTATTCTCGAGGTGGAGTGGGGTTGCTTTGAATGTAGAGTGTTTGGTCATGTGAAGAAGCATTGTCCCCGTCTTTTGGAAAATCAGTTTAGTAGAGGGGTCAGGCTATGACTTTTGCACCATTTACTTCACCACCCCCTCAGCCAGCTTGGGGTGGATCTCAGGTAGCTAGAGGTCTCCCTAGAGGGGGAGGCCAATCAGTGGGTGGTCAGGCTCGATGTTCTGCTTTCCCTTCCAGGCCAGAGGCTATTGCTTCAGACTCAATTATCACAGGTATTGTTTCAGTCTGCAACAGGGATGCTTCCATATTATTTGACCCTGGTTCCACTTATTCATATGTATCATCGTATTTTGCTCATTATTTGGATATGTCCGTGAGTCCTTGGTTTACCCTATTCATGTATGTATATCGGTGGGAGATTCTATTATTGTGGACCGTGTGTATCTGTCATGTGTGGTGACCATTGGGGGATTGGAGATGAGAGTTGATCTGTTATTGCTTGGTATGGTTGATTTTGACGTGATCCTGGGCACAGATTGGTTGTCCCCATGCCATGATGTTCTGGATTGTCACGCTAAGACCATGACGTTAGGAAGGGGTGTATGTCATCTTTGGAATTTGTGAGGGATTTTGGTGATGAAGCTCCTATCATTGATTCTGTTCCAGTGGTGCGAGACTTTTCGGATGTTTTTCCTGCAGACCTACCAGGCATGCCACCCTATAGGGACATTGATTTTGGTATTGACTTGGTACCGGGCACTCAGCCCATTTCTATTCCTCCTTATCGTATGGCACCAACAGAGTTGAAGGAATTGAAAGAGAGCTTCAGGATTTGCTTGATAAGGGGTTCATTAGGCATAGTGTGTCCACTTGGGGTGCACCGGTTCTGTTTGTGAAGAAGAGGATGGTACTATACAGATGTGCATTGACTATATGTAGTTGAACAAAACTACAGTTAAGAACAAGTTCATTTGCCGTGCATTGGTGACTTATTTGACCAGCTTCAAAAAGCTAGAGTGTTCTCGAAGATTGAATTGAGATAGGGGTATCACCAGCTAAAGATTCGGTACTCAGATATTCCAAAGATGGCATTGAGGACCCGCTATGGTCACTACGAGTTCCTTGTGATGTCTTTTTGGCTGACCAATGTCCCAGCAGCATTGATGCATCTGATAAATAGTGTATTCCAATTGTATTCTTGATTCATTTATCACAGTATTTATTGATGATATCCTGGTGTACTCACATAGCCAGGAGGATCATGCACAGCATCTGAGGATTGTACATCAGACATTGAGGGAGGAGAAGCTTTAGGCTAAGTTCTCCAAGTGTAAGTTTTGGCTCAGTTCGGTGGCGTTCTTGGGGCACGTGGTGTCCAGCAAGGGAATCAAGGTAGATCCGAAGAAGATTGAGGCAGTTCAGAGTTAGCCCAGATTGTCTTCAGCTATTGAGATTCGAAGTTTTCTTGGCTTAGCTAGATATTATCGCTGCTTAGTGGAGGTTTCTCGTCCATTGCGGCGCCTTTGACCAGATTGACCTAGAAGGGTGCCCCATTCAGGTGGTCTCATGAGTGTGAAGAGAGCTTTTAGAAGCTCAAGACTTACTTGACCACATCTCCAATTCTAGTTTTGTCTTCAGCATCGGGTTCTTATACATTGTATTGTGATGCTTCTCAGATCGGTATTGGGTGTGTCTTGATGCAGGTGGGTAGAGTGATTGCTTACGCTTCACGCCAGTTGAAGCCTCATGAGAAGAACTAACCTGTTCATGATTTGGAGCTGGCAAACATCATTCATGCATTAAAGATTTGGAGGTATTATCTCTACAACGTATCTTGTGAGGTATTTACGGATCATCGGAATCTGCAACACTTGTTCAAGCAAAAGTATCTAAATTTGAGGCAGCAAAGATGGTTGGAGCTATTAAAGGACTAAGATATTACCATTTTTTATCATCTCGGGAAGGCCAATGTACTATCTAATGCCTTAAATAGGAAGGCGGTGAGTATGGGTAGCTTTGAATATATTCCGGGTGGTGACAGACCGTTTGCATAATATTTTCAAGCCTTGGCAAAACAATTTGTGAGGTAGATGTTTCGGAGCCTAGTCATGTTCTAGTTTGCGTGGTTTCTCATTCTTCTTTATATGATCGCATCAGAGAGCGTCAGTATGACGATCCCTATTTGCTTGTCCTTAAGGACATAGTTCAGCATGGTGATGCCAAGGAGGTTTCTATTGTAGATGATGGGGTGTTGCGGATGCAGGGTCGGATTTGTGTGCCCAATGTAGATAGGTTACATGAGTTGATTCTTGAGGAGGCCTACAGTTCGCGGTACTCCATTCATCAGGGTGTCGCGAAGATGTATCGGGACTTAAGGCAGTAATATTGGTAGAGGCGAATGAAGAAAGATATAATGGTGTTTGTAGCTTGGTGCTTGAATTTCCAGCAAGTCAAGTACGAGCATCAAAGACCTGGCGGTTTGCTTCAAAGGCTTGAGGTTCCTGAGTAGGAATGGGAGAGTATCACCATAGACTTCGTAGTTGGGCTCCCACGCCGTAGTAGGTTTTATTGATTTATGATGGGATCGGGCTGCACGTCGTAACAAGTTTTATTGATTCACGATGGGATCGGTCTGCACACCATAGTAGGCCATGTTAGCTTATATTTAGCGCTTGGGTAGGATCCACCCCTCAGGATTTTGACATACCAACAGTGAGCATAGGTACCATACAGTACTGAGTGATTGAGTATGCTGAGTGATTAAGAGAGATGAGCAGGAAGTGTGAGACAATAAGATTGAGTACTCTAAGGGTGTGAGTACATGAGTTTATCATTGTGATGCATTACATGTGACATGCACATTTGACATGTAGACATAGAGATGTAACATTCCTCATATCAATCATACTTCACATATTTTATTAATGTTGAGCTTAAAATGTTAAACTTGAAAGCATGCCTACATTGTACTGTGTACAAATTGATTATGGGATTTCATTTAGTTATTACTATCATTTCCCTATTATATATGTATTGTTATTATCTGGTTTTGGACTGCACCTTTCTAAGCTTGTCAGTGATTTAAGCCCAAGTTTAGTCTGGTTACTTATTGAGTACATTATGTCGGTTGTACTCATACTACACTCTGTACTTCATATGCAGATCCAGGTACATCTTGACCCGGTTGTCACTAGATTTGGAGTCGTATCGGCTTGGAGACTATTGAGGTAGCTGCTATGGCATTCGCATATCTCGACTGTCCTTCTTTCCAGTTTATTTAGCATCGTTTTATCTTTCCATATAGTTGTATTAAAAGTTTTGACTGTGTTGACACTTTGTAGCTCATGTACTCACTGACACCTGGATTTTGGGAGATTTTGTAGTTGAGTCGTAGTTGTCTTACCAGTTATTTATGAGATTTTTCATTGTTAAACTTATTATATCATTCTTTCAATTTTAAATGCATAGTATTTTTTTGATCGTCAGCTTGCCAACTACTGTGATAGGTGCCATCTCGATATGTTGAGATTTGAGTCGGGACAATCCTCTTTTAGCAACAAGAACTTTTCCTTATTTTTATTTCTTTCCTTTGAACGACCAATGGTGACTGATCTATGGGGCTAATCAAAATAAGCTCCCACCTTAATACTCATTGAGAAAATCTCACACTTCTAGGGTTTATATGAAAATTATGTCTTTCTTTATTTTTAGCATTATTGCTCTGTTAAATAGAGCTTTCGGATAAAATAGGTAAATTTGTCCAAGTAGGAAACCTAATAGAACTAATAAACTAACATAATATTGTAACTGGAAATAAAAGTTAAAAAAATTAGCATAACTAATGTTGTTTCTGAATGGTTTCACGCTTTTTATATTATTTTCCAATAAAGGCATTTATAACATAGGCTAATCTCTGGCTATGATGACGCTAAATTTTGATGAGAGCAACACATGAGTATAAATCAAATGCTTGCTAATTAAATATAGCATAGGACGACATCGTGTCTATAGGAATTGATTTAAATATGTTCAAATAATTATTGGCTTAACTCTATTCAGGATGAATAGCTCTTGAGATTGAGGTAGTTATAAACCACAAGTAAAAAACTAAAATTATAAAGAAGTAATATTGATTGCATGAAAACTAAGATTTGAGCGTGAAATACTTATCAATGGGATAAATAAGAGCAATTTACGAAACAAGTGCAAGATTACTATACCGTAATCCAATTCTTGATTGTATGCGGTAAAAATGGAGGGTCTGATTTTCGGCCATTACATTGCCTTGTAAGAAAAGCTCACTAAAACTTGGAACTATGGTCGAGATTTGCTCCGAAGGACCATCGATGCTCAACCTCGAGGCAGCACAACTCGACAGCTACGATAAAAAGTGGGGAGTTCCCAAGACGTGCCGCTAGAGCTAACAAAGCCTATCAGACAAGTCCTGAACCCAAATCAGGGCATCAACTAGCTGTCCCATCTCCATATCTATGTAATTAATGTATTTTGCATTACATAGGGATCTCTCCTCCTATATAAAGGGGATCCCCGTCATTTTACAGATATCTGTTGCTTCGTACTAAATACACAAGAACATTCTCTCTACTCTCTAGCACATCCTCTTGAGTTCATTATTACATTCATTGCTTGTATTCATTGTGTTTTCGTCATTTTTCATCATTTATTGCTTATCATTGGCCATAAAGAGCCACCCTTGATTTTGCCATAACTGTTAGTTGTACATCGATCGTCCTCGACAGCTCCCAACCGAGCATCAAAGTCGACCACGAGGCCTCCGAATCGATAAGCTCGAGGCCCCGATTACTAACCTTTCGATTTGGTTATCACCTTGTTCCCAAACTCTTGTCTCGTTTTTAAGACTTTCACCTAGCACCAACTGCTTAACAACCGGCATAAAAATAGATCACGTATTTTTTGAGCCCTATAATCAACTTTAATTGTTATTACCATTTTACGGTAAATAGTTTGGTGCCCACCGTGGGGCTAAAAATAATAGTGTTTATTTTCTTGCTGGTTTAACCACGTAAGGCAAGCTACCTTCCACACTTTTTCTTGTCCAAGATATTTGATTTCAGGTCAAAATGTCTAACTCAGTTAACGCACGTGAAAATGTCAACCTCGAAGACCATAGAGAAAATGGTGTTGACATCCTAGGCGTTGGTGTACCATCACAAAACCCTGAGGACGCACCGGAACCGATTCCCGTGGATGCAGTTTCACATGACGCTCAGCATGTCGAGATGAGCTCCCACACCGATAGGAGCATACACCAAGGCAACCAATAGGAAGCCCAGAAAACCCCAGCTCGGGAAGAACGGGAGGTTAGCCTTCATAATATTTTTTATTGCAGTCACAACAGCTGACTATTTCCTAGCTGCAAGGTCACCAGAAAACTCCTAGCATGGTAGCACTGGGTACGGCTCCCCCAACCGAGCAGGCACCTGAGAGGTCAAGCAACAATGGATCGGCAGCCGACCCCGCCATCGTAAAAATGCTTGAGGACCTCACGGAGAAGATTGAATTGGGCGAGAAGAAGATAGACGCCAATGACAAAAAGGTCGAGACCTATAATTCAAGGGTCGACTAGATTCTGTAGCACCCCGGGTCCTGAAAGGAGTGGATTCAAAGAAGTTCGTGCAAAAGTCATTCCCATATGAAGCGGCTCCGAAACCCATTTCAAAGAAATTCAAAATTCCATACCTTTCGAAGTACAACAGAACGTCATACCCCAATGAGCACGTCACCGCCTACACTTGTGCGGTAAAGGGAAACGACCTAAGGGACACGAGATCGAGTTCGTCATGTTGTAAAAGTTTGGGAAAATGCTGTCTAAAGGAGCAATGATGTGGTACTGCAACCTAGCCCCAAACTCTATAGATTCATTTGCCATGCTGGCGGATTCTTTCATAAAGGCACATGCTGGTGCCATCAAGGTAGCAACAAGGAAATCTGACGTCTTCAAGATCAAGCAGAGGGATAATGAGATGCTGTGAGAATTCGTGTCTTGCTTTCATATGGAACGAATGGAACTACCACCAGTGTCCGATCAGGGCAGTACACGCCTTCATTCAAGGTTTGAACAAATAAAGCTCGGTGGCTTCGAAGCAGCTAAAATAGAATCTGGTCAAATAACCCGTCGTAACCTGGTCGGACGTTCACAATCGATACCGGTCGAAGATTAAGGTCAAGGATGACCAGCTAGGAGCCCGTATACCCAAGCAGGCTTCTGGAAAAGGATCCAAAGCCAAATAAAGAAAGGTACCAGCCGTACACCGAAGACAGGAGAAATGACCCAACATGCCCCGCAACGATCGAAGGATGGGCCTAGGACAGGATCCTCGGGAACTCGTCAACAGAGCTGGATTAGATAGGCACACAGACCAATGGAGGCACCTCACTTGTCAGAATACAACTTCAATGTCGATGTATCAGACATCATTTTTGCCATCAATAAAATCAGAGATGTCAGGTGGCCTAGGCCTGTACAATCAGATCCTTCGCAAAGGAATCATAACTCAGTATGTGAATTTCACAACACGCATGCCACAGGACCGAGGATTGCCACCAGCTCTGAGAAGAAGTAGCCAGGTTACTTAATAAAGGCCATCTCCGAGAATTCCAAAGCTATCGGGCCAAAAATCGGCTACGGAAAAGAGAAGCGACCAAGAAGAAAGAAATGAATAAGCCCCAATATGTCATCCATATGATCTTAGGAGGCATCGACACCCTACAGGAGCACGCGATGAGGAGAAAAAAAATATCCATCACCCCAGAAAAGCAAAGTCGGGGCTACATACCTGAGGATGCCCTCACATTCAGCGACAAAGGCATAGGGACCTTATCCCGGCCTCACAACGATGCACTGGTAATCTTTTTCCTTGTAAATACATTTCAAATTAAATGTGTACTTGTGGATCCAGGTAGCTCGGCAAATATTATCAGGTCAAGTGTGGTAGAGCAGCTCGGACTGCTCGACCAAATTGTACCCACTTCTTGAGTCCTCAACGGATTCAACATGGCAACTGAAACAACAAAAGGGGAAATCACCCTCTCAGTCAACATGGCTAACACGACCCAAAACATAAAATTCCATGTCATCAAGGGAGACATGAGATACAATGCCTTGTTCGGAAGGCCATGGATACACTACATTAGAGTGGTACCGTCCACCCTCCATTAAATGATGAAATTCCCAACAAAGGATGGGATTAAAACTGTCTACGGGGAGCAGCATGCGACGAGGGAAATGTTTGCGATACATGACATGGCCCCAACACCGGCGCCATCACCTTCGAAGGAGCCGAAGGATAAGCAAGCAACAAAATAATGAAAACAAGCTACAATCTCGACTACTCCCGACTAAAATAAGACCGTACTGAGTCCCCATCACAAGCAACCAAAATGCATTGGGGCTCAAAACATTTTCGGCACCTTCCACTCTAAGGTATAACTATATCCTTTCTCTTTCGATTTCATTCTACACTAACCTTTACGCGGGAACCCGGCCAAGGCAGTCGAAACACCAACCCAGCTCAAAGACCTTAAGGTTCTAAAGCATTCGTTGCACTTTTTTCCTTCGACCGATTTTTATCCCAAAAGAGGTGTTTTACCGACAAGGTGTTTTACGAGGCAACATCTACATGCTACCTAAGGAAGACTCTACGAGTATTCAAGGCTTCTTTTTCACTCAACCTCGAATACTGGAGGGCATTCCCCCAGAATATCATCTTCTCGGAGAAGCTAAGAAATGTCGAATGAGGTCTCAGTAGGAAAATGATGTACCGGGACAAACGGTCGAGCAAACCGTGTCCGTTTAAAATAGCAGGACCCCTGATAGTGAAAACATGTGTACTTGTACCAAGTAATCGAAGAATACTTTTCGTCAAAGCATTTTACGCTTCAAAAGAAACTCAGCGTTCTAGTAAAAATGACTCCTCTGTCAAACGCGCCCCGAATACTCGGGAACTGGCGGCAATAATTCAACGCCTGAATGACCTCTGGGTCGGAACTCCAAACTCATAAGCCCTCAATGAGGCAACATTAGCACCAAAAAACATCTCCAGAATCGAAAGTGTCCCGAATACTCGGGGACTAACGTCAAAACCTCAAAAATTGCACGGCCACCGGGTCGTAATCTCCAAAATCATAAGCCCTCAATGAGGCAATACCAAGTTTACGAGTAACGGCTCCCAAGCCAAGATACCCTCGATGACTCGGGGACTATCGCTAATCACCATTCATTAAGAACCCGAGGCCATAAGACCTCGAGCGGGCAAACTCAGGCTCGTAAGACCTACATAAGGAATGAACCACAGTTGTACCAAGTGCCAATATCTGAAAGACCTCGAGCAAGGCATGAACCATACTTGTAACAAGTATCCAAAACTGTAAGACCTCAAAGGCGTGTAAAACTTGTAAGACCTTACTAAAGGCGTACACCAGATCTCAAAGTTAAGGCTGTATATCAAACTTGTAACACCCCTAAAAGGCATACCCTCCATATAGACACCGAAATTACTCCACTCGGGACTAAAAACGGCTCCGACCAAACACAAATGACTACGATCACAAGGCTGCACCAGCCAAACTACCGCCACTCAGGAACGCCCGACCGTTGCTGCAAAATCACAGGCCTTCAATTACTTCGAATCTACTTCGAAAAGAACCGGTTAAATAGGCTATCCTCGATATAGGCAAAAGAGTTTCAACCATGTCAGCTCCAAATTACAGGCTTCAAGATATTCAGCCTCCGAGCCAAACTTCCCGAGGTGCTCGATCATCGCCACATAACGAATCATAATCGAGGTTTTTATCGAACCATCGAAGATTCAGGCAAAAACTATTTCAAAAAGTTCCTTAACAAGGGAAAAATAAATCCTACAAAAGGTCACCTTGACCCAAAGCGTAAGAGCCATTATCGTCAGCCCATACAAAAGGTCATTTCGGTCGAAGGCTTAAGAGCCATTGTCGCCAGCCCACACAAATCAAAAAGCTTGAGGGTCGAATGAGCTCGAGTCAAAACCCGATTCAGAGACTGAACCCAAAATAGTTAACTAAAAATTCGTAAGAGCAAATGTGTAAGATCCATTGTCGCCAGCCCACATAAAAAGTCGCATAGACCAAGCGCATAAGAGCCTACGAGGTAGCCTAATTAGCCCTAGGGACATACCACAAATCTAAGTATTCCTCTCAGCTCAAAGATCAATTCACCTAACTAAAATCAAGGCAAAAAAATGCCGGAAAAACAAAACCGTGAAGTTTCTTTTTTTATACATACATACGAAAAAACATGGGTTCTATCTACAAACGTGCTTTGAAAATGTTGTATACATAATCAAAAAGTAAAATCTACGTCCCCCCAGGGGTCTATGGCCCATCGGCCTCATCTTCGCTATCATCGATGCCAGACAAAAATAACCGAGCATCACACTCGTCCGCCCTCGCTCTCGCAAACTCTTTTGAGAGGAAAAATCCATGAGCACGGATCTCCTCGAGAACTTTCCTCCAAGACTTACAACGAGCATATTCTTTGATCCTGTCTTCACGGTCGAGGGCCCTTATCAGCTCAACTTGAGCATCGGCAGCACCACTTTCTATTCAGCTTTAGTTCGGCTCATTGCGGCTTTAACCTGGGAGTCCATAACCTCGGCCTTTAACTTCCAAAGCTCAAATTCGAGCTTCGTAATAATATATGTTCAAGCCAAGCTATTATCACGAGCTAAGTGAAGTTGAACCTCAAGGGCAGAAACCTTGTCTAGATCACCCTTCTCCGCCGAAGCCTAAGCATCTGCCTGGGCCTTTAACTCATCATACTCGCACTTGGCTCGGTCAACTTCATTCCGGAGGCACTCCAGGTCCTCCGTCTTCTTCTACAACTGAAATAAACAAAGCATTAGCCTTAAGAGATAGAAGAAAGAACACACACTCGATGGAACAAAAACTACCTGCTTCTTCAAATAGCTCTCATAATTCAAGCTCCGATTCGCCTCATACTGTAAAAGCGCCAGCTCGTTTTCCATCTCTTTGCAAAGGTGCCTAAGGGATTTCTCCTCATCTAGATCTTTCCAAATCCTAGCCTCATGGCGAAACAGCTCGGACTTAAGCTTATCAAAATCCTGCAAAGAAAAACACAAAAAGGAAGGGAGGGCACGAAACTCGGAAAGCCTATGCAAAAAAACTCACTGCATAGTAAAGCCGCTGGGCTTCCTCGAAGGCCGAGCACACATCCGCTAGCCTGGCTCTCTCGGCTCCGAAAAAGTCAACATCGGCCAAGGCACAGTTGCTTGGCACATATGATCCTGGATTCCGAGCACCCTTCAAAATACCTCCGATGGAAAAAGGGGACGACAGTGGAGGAGAAACAGCCTTTCCAAAGTCAGGAACCACGGGCGCAGTTGGCTCAGTCGATACTTCCACTCCGGGCCCCCGGTCCAGGTTCGCCTTGCTTTGAGTGTCATCGTCGTGTAAAGGTATCCTTTGCTCATTGTTATCATTTTTTAGCTCAGAATCTAGCAACCTTTCTCCCTCTCCAAAGGGACACAGCCTCGCCTCGGAAGGCTCCCCAACACCTACAACAGTAGGGTTAGTGCACAGAAAAAGAAAATGTTTTTCTAAAGTTCGAGCTACAACACATACAATGATGCTTCGCTTCCCATCTGCCCCTAAACAAAGCTTTCCACTTACGCTCATCGCAAGTTGAGTGGGTCGCCAACTTCCGGACCTAATCCGGCAAATCAGTGAACATCGCCTAGCGTCCATGCTCGCTGCAAAAAAGGAAAGGGAGGCACGTTTATGAAGCCAGCCTTCGCCATAAACAAAACTAAGAAGGCACGAAGTGTACCACTTACGTGTATAATTCCATTCCTCATGGAATGGCATAAACTCCACAAGGATAATATCAACAGTCTGAACTCAGACGAATCGACTCATCCACTCCCGGTCTCCATCTTCTTCATCGTCAACAATGAAAGGCGTGGCCAAACGGCATCGTAGAGTTAACAGGCCTCGATGGTGGAAAGGTCGATACAGCCTGATAAGATGGTTGAGCGTGAACTCAAGCCCTGCCTTTTTTGTGAAGAACCTCGTCATCAATACTATCCACCAAAATGATGGATGAATCTGCGCCGGGTAACCTGATACTTTAGAGAAAAATCGAGCACAACCCTATCAAGGAGCTCAGTGTAAAGGGATATGTGTACACATTCAAAAACCTATCAGCACGGCCCATGATGCCCTCATCCGGGGAAAGTATCTATAACTCCACTGTTTCCCCCCATCTACAGTCTTTTCTCACTGACCCAAGGTGTTCTTCTCCTATCGAAGAAGCAAACTTCAAGGTATTCTCCCGTTGATCATGAACATCGGGGTACTTCTCCGATAAGAAGCCCCCTTTCGAAGAAAAAATTCCTCGAGTCAGACCCACCGGGCACCGGTGACGCTACATGAACAAGGCGAGAATCAGAGGCATAACTCTCTCCTCCCTTCTAAACGGATCCTAATGTAGCAGTCATGACTGTGGAAAAATTAGAAAACTAGAGCAGGAACTTGGGCAAAAGCGTTAGCACTGAAATAATGAAAGACCTGACACAGGAAAAAAGGGTAACTACTTAGAATGGTAGGATCTCCAAAAAAGCGAAAACAACCCTATATATGGAAAAAGTGGCGACCACCCGCCTGCCTCGAAGGCCGATTAAAAATTTTGACTAAAGCTTTTGTCGCTTTGAAAAGATATGCCGGCGGAGTCGACTCAGTCATTTCGTGACCACATCTTGCACCCGACGTCGCCATACGGCGCTTTGAGGTTGAAAACCCCGCGTCAACCAAACCCCGAGGTGGTTCCCGACCTCGAGGGCCTCCATCAAAAGGAAGTTAGGCTCTAGGATGTCGTTGGCATCATTGCGAGTCCTGAGGTGGTACCTGACCTCGAGGACCTCCACGAAAGAGGAGATTGGTTCTAGAAAGCCATCAATGTCATTGCAAGTCTCGAGATGGTACCCAATCTCGAAGGTTTCTCTCAAGAAGGAAATAAGCATTTGAACTCTACCCACATGGGCTTGGCCTCGGGGTACCATCTAAATCCGGGTAAACCCTCGTCCGGGATGTATCTGCAATGCCTTAAGGCTATTTACACTAAGTTCAAAACAAGTTTCCAGATGGACCGAGTCTGAGCAAACCCCCACTCGGGGACTGTTCTCCAAAGCCTAAAGGTAGTCTCTATTCTCGAGCTCCCAAGCGAATTCCCCCTCAAAGATTATTGCAGGGTCTAAAGACTAAGTCTCGACCTGAGGGTTAAAAGCCCTAATCTCTGTCAACTCGAAGTCAAGATCCCGATGACCCGAGTTTATTAATCTAACCCGGGCTCGGTCCAAGGAACGGCAAAGGGTTCCGCGAGGAACCATGCTAATCAATCAAAGGTCAGAAAAAATACTCACACCTGGGCTAAAATTGGCACCAACCGGTAGAGTCATGCACCCAGATTCTCCATAAACACAAGTAAGAGGAAATATAACATACATCGGAAACAAATCAAAGAAACATCTTTGTATTCATAAATGCTCGATTACAAAAACCCACGAAAGGTCCTTACATATGATTACAAAAGCCCATGAGGGGTCCTTACACAGAGACAAAAAAGCAAAAGAAAATACTCACAATGAAAGCCAAGAGTCTAATCTATCCTTGGTGGCAGTATGTTTGAGTACTGCCTCCTCGACCTTCCAAAACAACATCTTCGAGGGAGAAGATGAAGAAGAGGAAAGGGATGAAAAAATGCCATAACCTGCCAAAGAGCAAAGGCTTCCGCCAGGCCAAAAAGATCACGGCCGAGGAGAAGACTTGGCAGGCGTCGGCCTTACTTGCACAGCTACTTTGAGTCCACTTCTTGGGACATTGTGCCATGCAAGCTGCCGGCCAGGAGTGCTACCTTACCCCTCAGAAAGAAAAAGGGATAAAGTGCCACACTGGGCCGGGATAGGAGAGTGAGCAGCGGTGTTCGGTTATCATGAAAGCTTACATCATAAGTATGACATCATCACGGGAAAGTTCAAAGGGACGAATATCAAATTTGTTTCTTATCACTCCGCTTTTAAGAAACGCGAGGATTATTTGCATGCGGTAAAATCGGAGGGTCCGATTTTTGGCCATTACAATGCCTTGTAAGAAAAGCTTACTAAAAGCTCGGGACTATGGTCGAGATTCGCCCCGAAGGACCATTGATGCTCAACTTTGAGGCGGCGCAAATCGACAGCTACGATAAAAAAAAGTGGGGAGTTCCTAAGACGTGCAGCTAGAGCTGACAGAGCCTATCAGACTAGGCATGAACCCGAATCAGGGCGTCAACTAGTTATCTCATCTCCATATCTATGTAATTAATGTATTTTGTATTATATAGGGATATCTCCTCCTATATAAAGGGGATCCCTGTCATTTTATGGATATCTGTTGCTTCATATTCAATACACAAGAACATTCTCTCTGCTCTCTAACACATTCTCTTGAGTTCATTATTCCATGTATTGCTTGTATTCATTTTGTTCTATTCATTGTTCATCATTTATTGCTTATTATTGGCTATAAAGAGCCACCCTTGATTTTGCCACAGCCGTTGGTTGTACATCGATCGCCCTCGATAGCTCCCAGCCAAGCATCAGAGTCGACCTCGAGGCCTCCGAATCGACAAGATCGAAGCCCCGATTGCTAACCTTTTGGTTTGGTTATCACCTTGTTCCCAAACTCTTGTCTCGTTTTTGAATCTTTCACCTAGGAGCAACTGCTTAACAAACGGCATAAAAATAGATCACGTATATTTGGAGTCCCATAATCAAATTTAATTGTTATTACCATTTTCATAGTAAACATTGATCTTAGATCACTTCTAAAATACTACTAATTCTCATGAATTCACTAGTTAATCAGATTATTAATCGAGTCCAGATTTTTTCGTCCAACAACGTCAACTCCAAGAGAAATAGAAAATATTAATTCAATATTACAATCCAAACACTCGTATTGAATTTATTAATGGTCGATAAAATCTTACATCTTGAAGCCCCAATGCTTTCTCAATCTTTTTTAGGTTAAAGATCATTGAAAAATCATGTTTGTGATGTATTTATACTGTGTATCTTGGAAATTAGGACCAAAATCCCCTTAATGAGATGAAGTACAAAGTCTGACAGCAAAAACACAATGTCGCGTAGCCCCAGACTATGCCATGTGCATTGTAGTAGGCTGTTTCTACCCAACTCTCTAAAGTTTTGCAATATCTAATGACAATTTTGCAAAGTCGTTGTAGTCTATTTCACTCTACTTCTCATTTGTTTTTCAATTTTCGTATTTATAGTCAGTCCTCGAACTTCGGGTATGATCCCAGATAATTTTCTTGGGCTCCTACTCAGACTGCAGCTCTCTATATGTATCTGTTTTAGCTCCAAAATACTCCTTTTCACAACATCAAGTTCTACACAAAAATAACGTAATAAGTACGAAATATCTGATGATGATGATGAGCTGTAGATGTTGTTCGATGTTCCTGCCAAAGGGCTTGATCACTATGTAAGAAGTATGTGGCCGGGTATTAATGATGGAGAGATTCCTATTGATGTTTGCTTGAAATTCTCTCAGAATTCCAAACTTGATACTCCACAGGAAGCTTTTAAAGTGAATATGACCTTACGTTAACACGTGCATACTGCCTAGGTCAGAAAGAAAGCATATATGACAGTAATGGAGTTGTTGGACTTTAGAAGGCTCATCAACTTGTCTACAATGACGATAAAGCATATGGTAAAGGTTGATGACACTGACAAGGCTAAACATGCCATGCCTTCTAAATTTCTGCTGAGAGGTTTGCTTGACAAGTTCAATATGGCCTTTCCTGATCTCAAGTTTGGCAATCACGATGATGTGTTGGACATTTTGACCCTCAAGTAGTCTGGGTGCACAAAACTGAAGTCTACGGAGGTGGTACTGCTGCAGCACTTCGTGAGAGTAGTCGGCATGTTGAAGTATCAAAGAAATTTGTAATGATACTTGAGGAAAACAAAAGTCTAAAGGAGGATATATAATGTTGATTTGAACTAAGGAGCTTAGAGAGGATCTGAGGAAAGAAAGTGTCACGTTCCAATTTCCACCATAGGCCATGATAGCGCCCAACGTTGCCATTATGTAAGCCCACAATAAATTGACATGTCTATCGATAGTTCATAACACATTTGGAACAAGTGATGAAATAAATAAGTGGAGTCGTTCCATTTCATAGTAAGATACTGACATTATTTACAAGGTTTGAACATGATCAAAACACAAAATTGAATGTCATAACTAAAATACTATCATAAACAATGGTCTAAAACCCCAAACCTCGGTTTCACGAGTACATGAGCATTTATTGGAATATAAAATTCTACTACAAAACCTGTCTGGGATAGGAAAAAGACAGAATACAGTAAATGTACTATCGATAGGAAAAAGACATAATACGGTAAGTGCATCACCATAAAGTCTCCTCAACAGCTATGCTTACGAGCATGAATGACTACCAAATGTACCGGACTCAGTACCTGCATAATTAATGCAGAAGTGTAGTATAAGTATGTAAATCAACGCGTACCTAATAAGTATCTAGTCTAACCTTGAAGAAGTAGCGGCAAGAGAACGACATCGATACTTATTAGTGGTCCAATAATCAAAGTACAATAAAAGTAGATAGTATGAAGCATAGCAAGTGGCAACGAAATAGATAAATATATATAACATGATTCTCAACAGCAGAATAAACACGAAATTATTAAATACCAAATACTACCTCGAATAGGATATATATGACCAAAATCAGGTGCAAATGTCAAATTTGAGTCAGGATACTCACATATGCACTGACTCCCTATTGAAATATTATGCACGATTATTCCAAGGTGAACGACCCAATTCCATAAGAATATTTCATAATACTACCAAGGCGAACGACTCGTTCCTATAAGAGTGGTGTTATATGATACTGTCGAGGTTGTACGATCCGATCCATAAGTGTATATCATAATACTGATGAGGAACGAACGGCTCGATCCATAAGTGTATCTGATAATCCTACCGAGGGACGAAGTGCTCGATCCATAAGTGTATCTCATAATCCTGCCAAGGCAAACAACCTGATCCCATAAAGGTAGTGTTGGGGCGATCAGCCCTATCTCATAAGAATATGTTTACATAATTTTGCAGAGGCAAATGGCCTGATTTCATAAAAGTTGTGTTACATATCCTATAGAAGCGAACGGCCCAATCTCAACTCACGAGTATACGTATGAGTTCAGAAATCATGAAACTTTCCAACAAATAAGTACAACACCGGAGTAAATCCATAAGAGAAGGTATAATTTTTGTGGCTAAGCAAGTAGCGTGCCAAGTTTCTAGAATACCGGCCAAAGCTCGGTAAACTGAGCAAGTCTACCCTCAGGCTAAATCATGAATTAAAGCATTTAAACATCCAAATATTAACTCAAGTTGTGTAGTTAAAGTATGGTATAAGTCTAATTCTACTCGGACATGTAGAAGAAATCTAGCATACACACATACACTCTTCACATCGAATGTACATAGCTCCCACAACACATAGCATATAGCAAATAAAATACCTATGAGGATAAGTTTTCTATTACAAGATTAAGCAAGAGACTTATCTTGCTCCACAATATGATAATCAGTCAACACGTCTGTAACTGCTCAAACCAGTACCAATCGGTCTGAAACTAGCCAAAAAATGTGCCAACGAATCAATACATACTCAAAACCCTGTAATTTAGTAATTAGGAACAATTCTCAACCCCTATAAGAAAATCCAACAAAGTTCACCTCGTGCCCACGCGACCGGATTACGAAAATTCTCTAAAACAAATATTATTCATAACTTATATAGTCCATATCCATAAAATCACCCATTTTCTTCCATTAATTTACTCTTAAATATGGGATTTACCATTCCTCATTCTTGGGGTTCAAAATCCTAATTTCTACAACTTAAATACTGATATAAATGATAACCAACAAAAATAGTCATAGAAAAATATCAAAATTAAGGTTATATACTCACCCCCCTTTGCAAAAGAGAAAAACTCTATGAAAAACACCTCCAACTATAAGTGTCTAACGGGTGGGCCGGGCCGGGATGAGTAGAAAAATGTTGGAACCGTACGGGTTATGAACCGGGCCGGTTACGGGTTACCAGGCTTAACAGATTTGGGTTCATCCGGGTAAAAAAATAATCGTAAGGGTTACAGGTACACGTGGTTGGGCCGTAGTGTAATTTTTAATTTCTTTTTTTTTGTATTTTGTATAACTATTGTAAGTTATATTAATATAAAGTAAAAATATAAAGAATACAATGAAGATGAGGAAAAATTACACTTATAAATTGTGAGTTCATTTAACAAGTAAATTAACGAAAAAAGAGTAAAACTAAATTTTCATGCATAATAATACTTCAAATTAATTAAACAAACTAAAATATTAAGCATAAATATGTCTAATAATTTTAAAATAATACAAAATATCTCAAATCAACTTAAATACGAATTTCTGGAGGACGCTCAAGACAACTCTTCATATGCCTCCTTAAACAGTCTGTGCTCACACATTTTGGACGAAGATTTAAGACTCGACCACAGTTCTTGCACTTTACTTTGTGAACTTTTTTATTTTCTTCTACCACCTCAAAGTATTCTAAATATATGAGCGCACTCTAGAAGTACGGGGCATGATTTAACTAGAATTTAAATTTTGAGTTTGAAAAAGGAGAGATGAGTGAAGAAATGAAGAAGATGGAGGGTGTATTTATAGTTTTTCAAAGGGCTAAATTAGTAATTACAAAAAGAGTTAAATTTAAAAAATTGGCCCAAAAAAAGGCTAAATGTGCAAAACAGCCATTGGGCCAACGGTCAGAAAGTAGAAACATTAAAAAATATTGAAAGCAGTCGTTACACCGGTCTGGGCCGATTAAGTCTGGGTCGGTTAACCAATTCTACAATAAATCGCGTTGACCGGGTTTGACCAGTCCGGTTAACTGGTTGCACGAAGGTGAACGGACCAACCCCCCTTACCCCATTAACCTAGCCCACCCGGCCCTCTTTGTACCGGTCCGGGCAGGTTCCGGTCTCAAAACGGTCTGGGCCGGTCCGGAAACGGGTTAAACCGGCCTGTTAGACACCCTTACCTCCAACCGAGCTCTAGAACTCAAAATATGCTCAAAATATAAAAATGCGCAATCTGCCAATTTAAAATACTGATCGGATGATTTTTGTTCTTCGCCTTCGCGAGACACCTTCGCCTTCGTGAACAGAAATTTTTCATGTTGACCGATCAACCAAAATTCCTTCTTCGCATTCGTTGGACCCTCCCGCATTTGCGAAGAACAAAAGTTTGGAGCAGAAACCAGCAATTTTTTCCGACACTAAAATGAGCATAACTCTCTCATACGACCTCGGAATTTGACGATTCCATTTGCTATGGGTCTGAAATTATGACTAATAGTTTAATAAAAACATAATTTAGATCTTACTTGCTCAATGTGGTATCCTTTATGCCCAAAGAAATGACGTCGAAGCACTAAATAAGAGTGTAACATAAATCGAACCCATCCAAAACTCATCAGAATCAAACCAAAACTTGCAGACAAGTCTAAAATCATCATACAAACTTGTTAGAACTTTTAAATATGAATCCAAGCCTGTTACGTCCAATATTTGACTTTGGTCAACTCAAATTTTTAAACTTAACTAGTATGAAACGTAAGTGTCTGAATCACTCTTAAACACCTCGGGATTGAACTAAATTTCACACACAAATCCAATATGACAACAGGAACCTACACGAAGTCTTGGAGTACCAAAGGGGATCTGATAACACCAATGTCTACTCCAACTCAAACTTTACAAATTCAAAAACCTCAAAATACAAACTTTCGATAATAAGCGATGAATCACTCCCGAACTATCGGACACTCAATGCGAACATATGTCTAAGTCTGAAATTACCTTGCAAATCTTTAGAAGCCTTCAAATCTTAATTTCGAGGTTGTTTGCTTAAAAGTCAAACCTTGGTCAACTCTTCCAACTTAATGCTTCCGAATTGAGAATCACTCTTGCAAATCAATCCCAAACTTCTCGAACATCGAAACCAACTATACACATAATTTATAATGCATTATATGAAGTCACTTAAAGTCTCTAACTGCCGAATGAAAATTCAAGAGTTCAAAATAACTGATCGGTCGTTACAGACAGAGAAGCTCATGCTCAGCAAATAGCTACTTTGCTGAAGGTATTCACCCCGTCCACCTCTTAGCCTTGAACTTGTTCCTCATAACCCTGTCTTATCCTTAGATTTCGGTTTAGGTGTCTAGTCTAGTTGTCTCTTCTTTTATTTGTTCTTGGTTGTTAAGTTGCATTGTCATTAAAACAATCTTATTTGTAATATTTCTTTTGATTGGGCCTGCTTAATTGGCACTACCTTATAATAACAATTTTTTGTTGAATCACTATGCCTATGAGATGGTTAATGTCCTTAGATTGACGTTTGATGATCATGTTTTTCTTTCTACTTGTATTGTAGGACAAGTTGCCAAGAGTTTTGCATTACGTGGGCTATCTACTTTGTCTCTAAGTTTTGCACTTTTGTGAATTCCAAAAGGGAGAAGAAGACAAGGGTGACTATTACATCTAAAAGGTTCCTTTCGAGTTGCCTAAAGTTGAACTTTACTTGTTTGTGTCTTATGTGTGCCTGTACATAAAATAACCCAAAATTATTATATAACCTGGTTCATGAGCATAATATTTATCATCATCAAAAAAAGAAGAATTTATTGAGATTTGTGTGTTTTGAAGATTGACAAAGCTTAGTAATGGATGTATGCTAATAACTAGGTACTCTAGATTGACTGTGAATGACTCCTTTGTGCCATTAGAATTTACTGTGATAAAAATTCCTGTACAAGTTATTTGAGGAGAAGAATATCTTTGATATATCTTCTCTAACGGACTGAGATAATTAAGAAGATCTTTATAATTATGATAAGGTCTAAGGTACAACAAATAGTGCATTTTTAATGGAAAGGGGATCATACGAGATTGGACTCCTTCCTAATATAGGACTCTGAATTATTTGGTTACCCTAACTGCCTGGGCACAAGTGTATTGGTATATATTATTTACTTATTCCTTGCAAGAAAAATATTCACATACGCAGAAAGCTCGTAAAATTCAATCAAGTTCTTTTGAAGAGCTTAATCACTATTCGTTCTAAGAGTCTGTAAAGAACAAGACTGAAGCATGATGATAGACTATAATTGCGTATTTTAATCACTTATTACACTCGAGTTTACTGCACTTTAATTGAGTTTGAACTTTAATCGCTATTGCTTTGCACTAATTGTGTGTTTTATGTCTTGGAGGAGCGATTTCGAGCTATATAGATATTATAAAATGAAATTAAGTGATTTTGAGCTTTGAAGTCTGAGTAAAAGCTCAAGGAATTAAGCCGGGATCGGGTTCGGGGGTCAAATTTGATAATTAAGAACGAACGAAGACTCGAGACGGCATATTGCACACTGTCTAGCAAAATAGACATAAACTTTTGCTCAGAACTCCATTTGGGCTCAACAATAAATGATTAGAAATATAACTCAAAGGGCTACAACTTTCATGTTTTATGTTTTTTCAAATTCCAAACAGAACAGGGTGAAAAGTGCGCATCCAGGTGCGCGATCGCGCTAATCTATCGTGGCCAAGGCAGAATGTTTTGACAATTTAGCGCGTCCAGGTGCGCGTTCAGATGCACGATCACTCTAGTAGTGACGGAAAAACAGATCTGAAGGGTACATTTGGAAGTTCAGGACCAATCCCCTCAACCTAAAAAGAGTCCAGCTCGCCCACAACAAGAGTGTGCAGCTTTGGAGAGCTGGAGAGGAGCACAAGGAGAGGAAGCAAGAGGGCATCAATCCATATCTCCTTCTATGGTGATTTTTTATCATTGTTTATGGATTATTTTGTAGTTTTCATTATTGTTATAAGTAGCTAACTATTCTAATCTAAGGTTTTGGGTGGAACATGTTGGGGATGAATTTATTGTGATGTTAATATAGTTTTGATTGGTTGTTTATCTCTATTTGTTCAACTACATTCTTGTTGTAGTTGATTGAAGGGTCCTCAATTAGTTGTACCTATTTATTATGTATCTACTTGAGAGTGCATATTTAGGTAGTTGTTTGAACAACATCACTCCCGGAGTATAGGTGAGAGTCATAACCGAGGGTTTAAATGTTGGATTAGAGATAACGATACCCCGGGTGCAATCTAAAGTGAACTGTAATGCGAATCTAGCTAGCGTAGCTTGAGAGAGTGCGTCTAATAAATTATCATAATTACTTGAGAGAGAGTTATGATAGCTAGAGAGTTCATGATTGATAGAGGAAACTAAGTCAGAGCTATAAGAAATATACAATTAAGGAAATCAACAACGGGGGAAACCATTACCTTAGACCTTTATTACAATTGTCTACAACTGCATGTCAGTTAATCTTTAGTTTATTATTCTTGTTCAGTTGTAGTAGTATAAATAACAACAACTATCATTCACAAAGTTTGAGAAGGTTGACTAATAAGAATTTAGTACTCTACAGGCTGCAATTGATACGTTAATTCCTTGTGGGATTCGACTTCGGGCATAATGCCCTGGATTATATTTGCAATGCCCGCTTAGTCTTTTAATAGACACAGTTGAACGTGATCAAAGCACTTAGTCCTTTCCAGCTATTCGTACAACTTGAGTTCAGTCCTAGTTCAACAATATTAGGTTATTATTTGTAATATTATTTTTTTTGAAAATTACAATTATTAAACTCGTAGAACATTCATATTTTCAAGCCAGAGGGACTTGAAAGTGTGTGGCAATCGTAAGGCTGTTGAGGCAAAGGCTTAGGGTTAAGTCTTAGATTGCACGTATTGTAATCTGAATATTTTTTGGTTCATTTATTTTAGTAGATTGGAACTAAATCCTACGGGATAGGTCGTAGTTTTTGTACCTTTTGAGTCGGATGATTTTTCTCGTTAAGCCTTTGTATTCTTTATTTATCCGCACTTTAGTTTACTATTCTTAAACTACATAACGTAAAGAACCAACGGCCTTAGTCAAACTCTAGAGAGCAATACAAATACCAGATCTACTTAAATTTACTATGATTTAATTTTCTCTTTTCGATATTTATTTATTCAATTCGGTTTCGGAATTTGTTCGGCTTGTATAAAGAATTGTAAACTCCTTTTTATCTCTAATGGTCCAGTGTATGGCAGAACGTAAAAACCACGAAAAGAACTTCATCAATTTAAGAATACAGAACCAAAAATATAATAATAAATTACTTTTTATAAAGTACATTTCAATGCATACTTCGAACTCTGAACATAACTTCAAAGCATATAAATCACCACAATCTTGTAGACACTTCAATATTATAGTATGAGCTATGTTCATAATCAAATTGGGTAGAAAAATATCAAGCATCACTAAAATGTTACTGTAGCTTATGACCAAGTGATACTTTCCTTTCACACAAAAAAGAAAGAAAACAAATGCATTAATGCACTCAGTGCATACTATAGATAATTTGAACGTGATTGGTTAAAAGACCAAATTATACCAATATTTGTACTAAACAGACAAGCATCTCATATGCCATCGCTGTACATTGCAAAATAAAGGAGTTAGGAATTAGGAAAGTCACTTCAGCAAGGTTCAAAATAGAACTATTTACGTAAACCATTCATCTAAGCCCAAGGGTAAAGCCAATAAAACTGAATACCTTTTATATTTATGTTATAATCTAATATACGTATATTATGTATGTAAGTATGATATTTGATATTTTGATACTTCTTTTTATATATCAAATACCATACTAAATACCAAAAATTTTAAGAACTTAAACCAAATATCGTATCGAATAGTGATATATCAAAACTTTCGATTCACATCGATAATTTGATAATCTACCAAATTAAACACACCCCTAAAAAAATTTAAAGGAATTTTTGATAGCCTTACAATTATACATAATTTTGCAAAAGCTTTTGATTTGGTGATAGCTAACTCAAGCTTCTCGAAAAAGGAGCATTTTGTCACCTTCTAGAATATGGTTGTCGAGGCCCAAATTGACTACCTACTCTTTAGGAAGTGTGATAGAGATTTATGCATGGATTGCAAGGTTATCCTGAGTGAGAATCTCACAACTCAATATACGCTCTTTGTAATAGACTTGGAGATTAAGAGGAAGAGGAAAAGGAGGTCTATGTATGGTCAATCAAAGGTCAAGTGGGGAGCCTTCATTAGGACTAATCTCATGAGTTAGGAGTGAATTTTATGAAAATGTGGGTCTGGAGGGTAGTGGGGATGTGAGTAATATGTGGCCATGACAGTAGATTGTATTAGGGAAGCATTCAGAGAGGATTAGGGGTCTTGAAGGGTTATTCTGGTGGACACAGAGGGAACTAGTGGTGAATTAGAGAAATCCAAGGAAAAGTGAAAGCCAAAAAGGAGGCGTATTTGAAGCTAGTGGAGAGCAAAGATGAGGAGAAGAAGAGAACGAATAGGGAGAGGTATAAGACAGCAAAGAAAGAGGCAAAGTTGGCGGTTACGGTAGCAAATACAGCATTACTTTGATGTTGATATGAAGACTTGGGGACAAAGGAGGAGACAAGAAGTTGTATAGGCTAGCCAAGGTGAGAGAGAGAAAGGCTTGTGGCTTGGACCAAGTGAATTGCATAAGAAACAATAAAAGTGAAGTATTGGTGGAAGAAACCACATATTAGATAGAGATAGCAGACAATACTTCTATAAACTCTTGAATGAAGAGGGAGATAGGAATATATGCTGGGGGATTTAGAGTACTTCGAGAGTCATCAAGATTTTGGATATTGTACGTGTGTTGGGGCTCTGCATAAGATAAGTAGAGGAATAGCGACCAGGTCAGACAAGATCCCTGTGAAATTTTGGAAAGGCGAGGGCAAGTCAGGCTTAGAGTGTCTTACTAGGTGATTTAATGTCATTTTTAGGACGACCAAAATGCCTAAAGAATGAAAGTCGAATATTGACTTTGTTGTATGACAACAAGGGTGATATTCAAAATTAACAAATATAAAAGTATCAACCGCTAAGCTACATTATGAAAGTTTGGGAGAAGATGGTAGAGATTATGGTAAGGGCTAGTGTATCAATTTTTGAGAACCAGTACAGATTCAATGATGGGGCGATCGACTATAGAAGTCATTCATCTTATAAGGCAATTGGTAGAGTAGTATATGTAGAGGAAGAGGGGCTTGCATATAGTGTTCATTGATCTAGAAAAATCTTATAACAATGTCCCAATGGAGATTTTATGGAGATATTTGGAGGCTAAAAATTTACGTGTAGCGTACACTAGGACGATTAAAAATATGTATGATAGAGCTAAGACCCGAGTAAAGACATTAGGAGGAGGCTCGGGATACTTCTTAGTTGCGATAGTATTGCACTAGGGATCAACTCTTAGCCCATTTTTATTTGTCTTAGTGATGGATGAATTGAAGAGACATATTTAAGGGAAGGTGATATAGTGCATGTTATCTGCAGATGACATAATACTGATTGACAAGACCACAAGGTAGAGTTAATGCTAGGCTGGAGGTTTGAAGACGGACCCTGGAGTCTAAAGGGTTCAGGCTGAGCATGACTAAAATAGAATATTGGAGTGCAAGTTCCGTGACATTACTCATGAGGCTGACATGAAAAATACACAAATCATCCCTAAGAGAGGAAGCTTTAGTTATCTTGGTTCAGTAATCCAAGGAAATGAGAAGATTGACGATGTTTTCACACATCATGATGGAGCAAGATGGATGAAAGTAGAGGCTTACATCAGGTGTCTTGTGTGATAAGAATGCGCCACCACGACTTAAAGATAAGTTCTAGAAATAGTGGTTAGACTGACTATATTGTACGAAGCAGAGTATCGGCCAGTCAAAAACTTTCATGTCCAGAAGATGAAAGTAGCGAAAATGAGGATGTTGAGATAGATGTGTAGGCACACAATGAGAGATAGGGTCAGAAATGAAGATATTCGGGACAAGTTAGGGCTGGCCCCCCTGATGGACAAAATGTGGGAAGCGAGGTTGAGATGGTTCAGCATGTGAATAGAAGATGTACGGAATATCCGATGAGGAGGTGTGAGATGTTGCCAATGGTAAATGTATTGGCAAGGTAATTTGGCAGGACATGACACATCTTCAGTTTATCGAGGACATGACTCTTGATAGGATGGTGTGAAGGTCAACAATTAGGGAAGAAGGTTAGAAGGTAGTCGAGCATTATTCCTTTCCATAGCTATAATTATTGTATTATTCTAGTATTTTTCTTATTTTAAGATTGTCTACTACTACTCGATGTTGCTTCTTCTTTGGTTATATTATTATTTTGTTGTTATTACTGCTTCTTTTTTCTTGACTTCTTCATTACTGTATTTCCTTTTCTAAATTGTTGTATTTATGTTTGTCTTGAGTCGAGAGTCCATCGGAAACAACCTCTCTACCTGCACAAGGTACGGGTAAAGTGTACATATTATCCTCTCTGGTCCCCACTTATAATATTACACTTAAAATGTTTTTGTTGTGGTTGTTACAATTATACACAAATCTTTAGATAAAGATAGCAAAATGTTAAGTTTTGCTAAAGATCCGGAAGCAAGTTCAAATTTTAAGAATGGTAATATTGGGTAAACCTTCATATCCTTACTAAGGGGTCGTTTGGTAGGGTATATAAGAATAGTGCGGAATAAGGTGTATTAATAATGCATGTGTTAGTTATGCAAGCATTAGTTCTTATCTATTGTTTGGTGTGGTGTATTAAAATTATAATGCATTGCATAATTTTTAAGAAAAATAGTTGCTTACAAAAATGACTCTCCATATTCTCTAACTTTATGGGACTTTAAGGATAATTTTATCTTTAACCATGCTAATGCATGTATTAAAGCCTTGGTATTACTAATGCCATAGTTTTCTATGCATTACTTATGCATAGGATAATGCCAAATATGATGTTATACACAAGTTGAAAATATGTACCAAACAAGGTACTTGCATTACTTTTTCTAATACCTCCTGCCAAACAACCCCTTTGACGCGAGAGAAGATGAAGAAAAGGATTGTGTAAATCAAGTAGTCAAACTGAACCCAAGGCTCCTTCGGAGAAGGAAGAGGAAATTTCTATGGAGGAAGAAAACAAGGGAGAGGCGGAGGATTTGGCTTCAAGCCAAGCAACCAAAATCAAAAATCATCTGGAGAACTAACAATCAAACAATCAAATGGAACGACAACTACAAATCCCTTGCCAAATTTATAGAAGGAACAATCATACAGCCATGTCGTGCTACTACAGATGGAAATACTCCTATTAAGCACAATAAAGCACCAACCACCACAACGATCAATGAAGGAGCAAATAACAACTTGTATCACTATCAATTTCTGAGAGAGGAAATCTTCAACTTATAGGGTTTTGAGGAGAAATTTTATTTTGGGCGAGACACAACCAATAATAGTTGTACGAGGACAACTTTTGTGTTTGACAAGTGTCCGTTGGGCCCCACCTTGCTGGCAGACTCTCTATTCCACCTCATTCCTCAAAATAAAGTTTCTCTTAAGGGGAAACTTATATTTAATGAAATATATAAATAAATAAATAATTAAGAAAACAACTTTTGAATGATATTGTAAATTGGATTGTACTAATCATCCCTTAACTATATCTCTCCCCACTAATAATCAAACAAGCTTGCAAGGTGGATAAAGGGGAAGACTAAAGAATTGGATATGAACACCCAACTCTCTGTTTCTTTCTTACGGCAGCTTAAGAATAAGAAACGTAAGAGACTTAAATTCAGATCACAGCAAAAAAAAAAAAAAAAAAAAAACTAGAAGAAAATTGCTTTTCATTTGCTAAATTTTGGCAGACAATTTTCTAGCATATGAGTTGGTGGGAGGTAGCACAACAGATAGTAAAAATTTTGAACAACGTAAGCACTTCAAGATGCAAATTAATGAGCCTTTAATACCATACTAAATGGGCATTAAATATTGTTATGCCCTTTTTTCTGATCAAGAAGATCAAATCATTAAAAGCACACACTTCAGCTGAATATTCCTAACTTGTTAACATCAATGGGTTTCATCTCTGCACTCATTGCACACTATAAGATTCTATAACAAATCAAGCCACCACTTGTCTCTACTATTACTCGACTCATTTTTATGAGCAGCAGCAGATAAGATCTAGCTTTATGCCCTGCACCAACAAAGAACCAATTACTCTATGGCTAGTTATTATGGCTGGAAAAGAAAAGAACAAAAGAACATATAAGACAATTCAGCTAAAGAAGGGAAATAAACGGAAAGGAGATTATTGGTTATTTTGATTTCCTAGTGAGCAATATTCTGCTGTGTTGTAAACATAGGTTAAAAATAGCACACATACTTTTACGGACATACATGCAAGCTCAGTATTATATCAAGTAACAACAGATCATTTTATATCATACCTAAAGTTAGAGCTGAATCCGCATAGTTGATAGATGATAATCCATTTTAAGGACTGCTAGCCTGAGAATTTTTAGGACTAAAAGATGGACTAAATGACCAACCAGTTGCATCTAAAAGAATTGATCTCCTATACAGGCTTAGGATGCTACTTATCAGCTACTGATGCAGGGCTTTATATTCTAGATATTAGTATACTTTCCTCTTTCTCGTATTCCCTATATTCCTTATATTGTTGTTATTTGTTATTTTATGTTATGTTGTCTATTTTATGTCATTTATTATGAGTCTATTGTTAGTACTAATATATCGTCACTTGTTTCCTTCTTCAGCCGAGGGTCTCCTGGAAACAGCCTCTATGCCCCTCGGGGTAGGAGTAAGGTCTGCGTACATATTACCCTTCCCAGACCCCACTTGTGGGAATATACTGGGTTGTTGTTGTTGTTGTTGTTGTACAGTTTGATTGACATTGAATGTCTCGCTCGTTTGATATGTTCATTCAGTTCTAAGATAACAAGTATACCAAGTGGAAACTAGCTCATGGTAGTTGACCTAACCCGTGCCTCATGGCAACATATAATTAACTTTATCCAAGGTCGTTGAAGTTAAAGCACTTCAAAAGCATGAAAGGGAAACGTGCAAGCATGACCAAAATGCTGCTACAAGAAAAGAGGAAAAGAAACAATTTCTTTTTTTTTTTTTTTCCATTACAGTGGTTTCTGGACTTTCTTCTTATCGTCTTTTAAGTTTAAGAGTACTAGCCAATAATTGAAATATCTAATGTTGATTCGCAAGGATGCTAAGTAACGCAAGAGCCTCAAATTGAATGCTCATTTTTGCGGTCTACCATGGTGGGCCATACCTATCATATTGTGATATAGCTGCACCAAAGTTGATATTTCCTTACCGGCTTACCCAAGTCTAAACTGATTGTACTGGCTCTAAACCTTGACTAGAAAACTGTTACTATCTTTTCTAGCAATTGTCCTAGGGCCAGAAATTGTTTTCTTGTTTAAGGCTCAAGCAAACGCACTTCAGACATATCATGTTTAAGATGGTAGATCTCCTTTCTGGGAAGCATTTTCCAACATCAGAAGTCTCAACAAAATAAAAGACAACCAAAATGAGGATCAAATGGCAGGTGCAAATCATTCACAATTGCAAAATAAATCTCAAGATAGGGTAAATTTCCTTATGAGTTGGTTTTAATATGACTCCCGGTCGGTATAGAGTATATTTCCCTTCAATAAGGCTTCTAATAACAATGAAGACAACCTACTTCCCCCAAACAGACTACACCCTGAAAATCATGTTACTAAGGTAATGATCGATTAACCTCAAGGAATGAACAACCTCCCCCCAAGGTATGAGAAATTGTAATAACTCAACCGATAGTTTTGAGTAATAGCATCCCATTCTGTGATTTGAGACCTTGAGTCGCTTCATATAATGTATATAACTTGCGAGTATGGTTAGTTTTGTTTTCCGAGAGGTTTGGGAGCGGTTTGGAAGAGTAATTCTTAATTAGGAAGCTTTAAGTTGAAATAGTTGACCAAGATTTGACTTTTGAGTGAACGAGCTCGGATTGGTGATTTGAAGGTTCCAATAGGTTCTTATGATGATTTTGGATGTGTACGTATATTTTTTTCGGGTCTCGGGTGGTTTGGAAATGATTCTTACGCTTCTAGTTGAAAGCTGGAATTTACGAACTTAAAGAGAATTTCATAATTTGGATTGATCTTTGATTCTTGATTTTGATGTTGTAATTCGTGTTTTGAGTACTTTGGACAAGTTCATGGAAGGTATACAAATTAGTTAGTGAGATTAGACGGAGTCCCGATGGGCTCGACTAAATTTCAAGGTGGTTTCGGATCATTTTGAGCCATTTTGGAATTGCTGGTTTCTAGTGTCAGTGAAGTGAATCATGATAGTGAGGCTTGTGCCATGATCATGTAGAAGGAACTTGGCAGGAAAAGTTTTGTTCTTCGCGATCGCGACGAGGAGGACCGTGATCGCAAAGTGTTGGCCGGTACAGCATCGCGGTCGCATGGGTTTGTCCACGTTCGCGTAGAGGACCTGGGTCGGGGGAGGTTAAGTGCACCATGATTGACCATAATCGTGTAGGGGGGGTGTGATCATCGCGATCACTTGAGTAGCATATGCGATCGCATAGAAGGAAATCTGGCCTGGAACAGTTTGTGTATCGCGATCGCGTGAATAGTAGTCGTGATCACGAAGAAGGAATTACTGTCAGGGGTATTTTATGTCCAAAATTTCGAAAATTGCTCATTTTTCACTATTTTGAGTTTTGGAGAACAAGAAAATGCGATTTTTGGGAGATGGCTTTCACCCATATCTTGAGGGTAAGTAAAGTTATGGGTCATTGAGATTTGGTCTTGGTTTCGGGTTTTGACAATGTGGCCATGTGTTGACTTATTGGGATTTTGATTGAAGCTTTATTGATTGGGATTGCTACTGTTAGAATACTAATGTAAATAGGAGTAAATAAATAACCCTAATTCAATATATATTAGGAGTAGGACATGTTGTGTGTGTATATATATATAGGGCTTATTGTAACATATGAATTACATCAATAATATATTTTCTCCCGTGCTTTCTCACATGGTATCAGAGCAATTGTGAGAGATCTATTGCTGTGCATAAATTCCAGCAATTCCGGGAAGAGAAATCAGTCACCGGAACCCTTTTTCCGGCGACTTTTTCAAGCCTGTTTGCGTCTGCTTTGTTTTTGTAAGTGTTGTGCAAAATCCAACACTACCACAAGAGTCGCCACTGTCCGGCGACCAAACCCCAGAAAAATCTCCGGCAAACAGTTGCACACGCGCCCCCACGCGCCACCAGAGTTCACGCGCGTGAACCCACGCGCCGGCGCGTGAGACCACTTCCGGTCAGTTTTTGGCTTCGCTCCTTCAGGACAGTTGGATCGCCCAGTAATTCCGAGCCTGTCCATATTTTTATTTTTTAATTCCGACCACTTTGAGTTTTTTCCGGCAGCTACAGTACTTTTCCGGCAAACACAGTGTTTTCTTCATCTGTTTCAGAGAATTTTCAGTTGATTCTTGTTGTT